>OX401904.1:17587190-17838690 GCA_947859195.1 Drymonia ruficornis
TTTCTGTAAAAACTCCCTATTTCGCTTACTGTTATATACTTGCAGCATGGTCTTGGGCCGACAGTGGGAATACATTGCTTGTCAAAACAATGGAGTCGCTTTATTGCGTTTGTTGTAGGTATGGATGGGCAAGTAATAAATATATCATACATCAATAAATTATCGTAAAAAATAACATTACAGATATGGATAGGAAAATGTTTGTCCGTCCTATTCAATCTATTATATTATAAACGAAAGTAACTCTGTCTGTTACCTTTTCACGGCTTAACCGCTGAACCAATGTTGATGAATTTTGGTATGGAGATAGACTGGGTCTTGGCGGAGAACATAGGCTACTTTTTAGGGTTCCAAAGGGTGCTAACGGGACCCTATTACTAGGCCTACGCTGTCCGTCTGTCTGTCTGTCCGTCTGTCAGCGCGGGCTGTATCTCACGAACCGTAACAGGTAGAGAGTTGAAATTTTCACTGAATGTGTATTTCTGTTGCCGGTGCAGAACAAATACTAAAAATATAATAACATTTAAAAATAAATATCAAGTCTCAAACTTGATATTTTTGATGTGTTTATTCTACGGTGGTACGGAACCCTTTATGTGCGAGTCCGACGCCTTCAGATCTTATGAATGTTTTCTTGAAATAAATATAGTGTATTTTAAGTAATTAACTGGCCAACCCTCAGGTCCTACCTACCATGTTAGGATCTTTTTCGTTCTAGCGGGTGTAAACCGTGATTTAACGAGTTAATGTGATAATTTTTGTATTTAAATTATTCAATTCAATGTATTTGTTTCAGACATAGTCCAATATTGATTATTAAAATTATTATAATTTCACAATAAATATAAAACAATAAATAAAAGTAAAATTAAATTTAAAAAAATATATATATTTATTTTTATTTTTCATGTTTTATCATTAAAATACAATATAATATAACATAAATTAAAATAAAATACAATAAAATAAAAACCTACCTAATTAAACAAATACTTTCCGCGTGGGATACTGGCTGCATGTCCTCCCTGTATTCAAGCTGTTCCTGTTGTCAAGCGAATTTTTTGAGCAAGGAAAGAGCCAGCCCTCTTGTCACCTGTGGCGGTAACCAGTCTAAGGGTGATTTTGATAGATAAAAAAATAAAGATAAAAAGATAAACAAAAAATAAATGCATGGTTAAATCAATAAAATTAATAAAAACTGAAAATTAAATTTAAAAATAAATTAAATATGGTAAAAAAAAATATTATGACACCGCTGATGACTTCATGATCGGCATCGAAGTTAAGTACCAAAGTATTCCTTTGCCTACGAAACATGAAAAAGATACTCATATCCGGCAGTCAGTCACTGACACAGAGTATGTACATTTTTACCCGACTACGGTGGGCGGAGGGTTATGATTTTGACCGATATGTATGTATGTTCATCTGCTCCCGTATAACGTCCAAACTATTTTTATATCATAATAATTTGACTAATGAGATATCGTTGGACGCGTCTGGATCGTCCGCTGGTTATAGGCTATTATACGATCGAAATATTGTTATACGTATCTATCAGCATATTGTAGGTATCGTTTGTCTTCTTTTGACTTACTTTGTCTTCAGCAATAAAAACAACATAGAAATTAAATTATTTTTTTTCAAATACACTCGACATAAAAATCCCATATAAAACGAAAAAAATATATTTGAATATTTTCATCCATTTCATCTATTTTAAAAGGTGCACTGGGACATATTATTTTAATTGTACGAATTAAACAATATTGTTCCTTCAAAAAATAACTATACTATAGTCTACTCCATAGCTGTTCTGTCCTAGCTAAGCGAGAGGGATATATCCTTCGGCAGCTCACGCGACGCTAGCCACACCCCGAAACTAAAATTCATTTTTTTCTTGTATCGTCTTAATAAACGTAGATTTTATGATCAATCATGTGTTAATCAGTTCAAGTTTCGTAGTTATCTAGAACGCCTTTCGGACCAATTGTGGTGTTAGCACAGTCCGATTCTCGTAGTAGATTCCAGATGAATTTCCACCACACAAAGCATTTAACCACAATATGCGCAGGCGCACAACGGCATGGAACATCATGCACTAGGCGCGCTACCTCCAGATGCCGCCACTTTTTGCTGGGCTCACATAGGCTAACATCTAGGGCGCCCCCCCCCCAAGGTCACTCGAATCAGTCGAACTTGCACCTTATTGCCGCGCGACGAGAGTAGTTTTTATTTTATGTGTCTACAGCGTGATTCTTCGGTATGTAGTAGGTACTACATAATACTCATGTATTCTGTGGTTGTAGTCGCCACGTGCATCGCACACTTTATGCAAATACGAAGTATTTGCTTTTGCTTCTGTTTACCGCTTTAAATTGTACGTGATACCAAACTGCTGCAATGTTATTGTCACGGTTAAAACAATCCGCTATCTGTTGTTAGAATTGGTTTCTTTAGTAAAATTTGAAATTTTACGGTGTAGAGAGCAGATTACCTTAAACCGGTGTTTAACTTTATATGTTATCCCTCTGAGTTTCCTTAACAGTATCATAGCTTAGTTAGGTCGGTATATTAGGAAGGACCTTCAGTAGAGCGCGTATTAAAGTCAATTAATTCGGGCATAATTGAAAAATGAAAGTCAACCTACAGCACGGCTCCGCTTATGTCTTAAAACAGTTTTGAACCTAGAAAAATCAAATTTTTGTTGATGCGGATGTCACGCCTCTGACACTTACATCTCTGGTCAGTGTGCTTGTGGCGTGCATGTAACGCGCGTGTAGCACGGTACACGCACGTAACGTAGCGCAGCCGCCGCGCCCGCGCCGCCGGCATTTTATGTTAGCTTGCATTACACGCAGCTCGAATGATGATGCCGAGAGAGAGATACAACGAAGGAAAGTCGTAAAGAAAACTTTACATTAGCGCGCGCCCGTATTATTACAATTAAAGAGGATTCAAAATTACTTTAAATCAAATTTTTAAGTAACTGCACTCACCAAATGTTTTTAATTGCCATATCAGATCTGCAAAGAAAGTCCGGTGCATTATTGTCGAAAATATTAGTGTACTAGGTACTTACCTACTTTACAAAACATGTGGTTGCGAATGTGTTCCGCTCGTCATCGTTATTGATTGGCCAATTGAACTGACCATTTCATTATGATTGATAATTTGTGTTTTGATTTGTGTCACAAGAGTTAATAAAATGCCAGACAATTATGTTCATAAAAAATAGGTAATAAGTATGTATGTTTAATTGCAAAGCTAATATTGTAGCGTATAATAGGTACTATTACTACATACCTAACCACGTAAATAAAATAATTGATGAGAACTATGTATGAACGATCAGAAGATGAGCCGTATTAGCAATAACGACACGTTTTCCACATTTTCGCGCACGACTGAGTCGTATTGTATCCATGGACTCCGTTTAATAGGATTACTACATACTACTATTTTGGACAATTACATGTCTCCTTCTTTCTTGGTAATGTCTTTGCCAATAAGTATAATTGTAGAGACCACTAGTCATTCGCTACACTACAATGAATCCAATGGACAGCAGCTTCGGTTACAGATCTGTAAAAATATATAATTGTTTTGTTCAGAAATACTTAAATATAATTCAAAAGATATTGTCAATATAAGGTATAATGAATTTTATAGTAGGTACAATAATTACTTGCCAATATAAGATAAGAAAATATCAAAAATAGAATCTTAAAAATAACCGGCATTTGCATACAGGTCCATTTAATTATACATATATACATAGTATTTTATAAATTAAATACTACATTACATTGTTTTTCGACAACTGTTGTTTTAAAGTCTCAAAGATTAATAAAGGTAATGCAGGAAGCCAAGTTGGTTCCTACCGAACAAAACAACAACTTACACACACATGTGCATAATATATTATCATATTATGTTTACCTATAATAATAATATAGCCGTCAACTATTTCAGGATTTTCAGGTGTTGCTGCAATCTAGGTTTTACGACGTAATCGTAATACTAAATAAATAGATATCGCCAATCTAACGCACCAACTGTATGGTCACAAACTAAGCGCCGCTTTTACTATGGGTACCGAACAATGGACTGGGGGCGACCCCAGTGACACCCAGACCAGGAAAAATTACAAAAAGGCTATTTCAGATATTTGCCTCTGGGTAATTCGACCCCACAGCACCCGATGTAGTGATCCGAGTGACTTACGCCCGAACCACTGCGACAGGTCGGTCGTCTCACTGCATGCGGTCGTCTACTATTTAAGTATGTAAAACAAGAACTTTGATTTTGTAAAGACTGATATATAATCCAATCAAATTTAATAATCTATTGCCGTAATTAACAATACGAGAACCCGTCTTTTTTATTTGCCCTGGTCAGGGTGTCACTGGTATCGCCCCCAGTTAATTGTATGGTAGCGATAGTACAAGCGTTGCTTAGTTTGGGATGCTAAATTTGGTGTGTTAGTGGCGTAGTATCACACCAAAATGCGAACTTTATAGTCAGTCTGTCTCGTGTAAGCACTACTCCAAGTGCTATAAGTCGTGCTGTCACACGGTTAATAGCTTGTCTTACACATTTTGTGCTCTAAACTTACTTTCCATTTCGCAAAATGTGAAGATTAACTCCCATACATTTAATGTTCTGTTCCATCAAAACGCTTCGCTATGTATAGTTGTATGTCCACTCATTAAACTCTTAACGACGTTGCAGTGTAATCAACACAAAACCTGCGCGAAGATATCACATAAAATATTGCTCTGTACTTACCTACCACTAGCCGTTTACGATACCTCGTGAAATCGATATACATGAAACATATTTAACGTGTTGCACCATAAACTTTAAATTGCGATTAAACGTAACTTTCTATATACGAAACGCCTGATTTAAGTGATAATAAATGATAATACGAGCATCATACAATCACAATTAAGCTCTAAAATCTCATTAGGTTACAGCGTAAGTAATAGCGTAATGGCATCGCATCGTCTGCGGGTGACTAATTAACTGGCGTTTTGTAGCAACAGCGGCGCGGGCGCGGGCGGGCGGAAGGAGGCCGCCGCGGCGGGTATTGGTACCTCGCATCAACGTACACTTAAATTACCTCGCCGAAAAGAAAAAGTGTACCAATTGAGCTGTGTAAGAGCTAGACGTAAATCAAATTGAAGATGCCCGATAAAGTGGATAATAATTAGTGGAAGACGTGAAAGCGTTGGGAGAAAAATTCGTGAGAGTTTGTGTTAGTGTGATTGTGCATTTGGCGAGGGACATCCGGTTGAGGCCGGCGCGCGCGCAACCACGCCGTCCGCAACGCTTGTATGTATATGAAACCTGCGGTACTTGCTACACGATTAAGGTTATTTTATGTATTTATTTATGTATTTACTTATGTAGGTATTAGAAAATCACAATTACTTGTTAAAATATAATTAGTAGCGAGGTATATGACATTCGGTATCCCATGATGATAGATAGGTAGTTTCATAAGCTGCGTGCGTACGAGAGTCAAATTATGAGCTGCTAAAAGTGCCTTAACTATTCCAAATCCTTTCGTTATAACTGACCTCACCCATTCTACCTATCGGTTAATAGGGCACCGTATAAGATATGAGATGCCTTGCTAATACCAAAGAGTATGTATGGCTACAAGCAGTCTCAATATTCTAAACGATCCCATCGGGTGAATGAGCAGACGAACAAAAATTCCAAAAACGGTTACTATACCTATTATGGGCTTTTGCTGACCCGCTGCTAGCCATGGTGGTAGATACTCGTACATGGTTGTAGCAACTTAATTGGAAATGATTCACCATTTGCGAATTTATTTAAGATCGAGGCTATTCTTTACTTGGAAACGCACTTTAGATTCGTTTGCTTATTTGTCATGGTAATAGATCAGACTTTTTTGTTGAAATTTAAAATATGCTCACTTTAAGCCGTGCGTATCTTTATTCGTCTCGACTCGGCTCTTTGGCGTGCTATCCTGTCGACTGTACCTATTTCAGCTTTGGTTCAATGCAGGTAATCATTGTAAAACTGAAGAACTCTTGATTTAATATTAATCGTACATGTGATTCTGTCACGCACAAAGCCGTAAATAAAATCATTTAATCAGACTTGTTTTATACCAACGTTTTTTAATAAGTTGTTTAAAATAGTAGTTTTAAACTTAAAAGTTTTTTAAACTTATAATTATGTACCTATCTCCCAACTGGCAGCGAGTTGCTCTTGTATTGAAATATGCATACTATAAAAGCTTTGGAGCAAAGCTTCGAAATGTTCGCTTGATTGAATCAGTTTGACTAATCCTTATAAGTGTACCTAATCACAGTTTAAAAACTAAGTAAGTATTGGCATTTAAAAGAATTTGCATATTCTAACATGTGCATAAGTTTCTCATAAAAATATTGCCTATCTGCAATATATTTTACATAATTGGTTAATAGCCACGTCCAGATGTCGCACATGCCGCGCGAGGCTGCTCACCTACATGCCTCGCGAAGCACGACGCTTGCCTCAGTCGCATGCCGCACGAGGCAAATGCCGAGGCAACTGACACTCTAGGCAGAGAAGGGTATAAATACCCGAGCAATCAGTTTGACATTATCGTTCTGTCTCATGACTATGCCAAACTAGGCGCGGCAAATGTGAGTGTTCAGGTGAGGCAGGGCGCGCATTTGCTCGCGTGAGGCAAGTCAAACTTCGTGAGGCGATTTGCCTCGCGCGGCATGTGCGACATATGGACGTGGCTTATTGCTTATTAATGATCGCTATTTTTAAAAACACATTTATTTTTATGAACGTGATGAAAATCGTGTGTTCTTCTGAGTACAGAAAGTGAAAACCCCAAAAATTATTGTGTCAAATATGAACTAATGGATGAATAAAAAAAAATTGAGGTTAAGAGGGGGCTCTCTCCTCTTAGACGAGTGGGCTAAACTTTTGAAAAAAATATCACAGTAGGTATTTATAGAACCTTTTTCTTTAAATTTTAAGTTGGAAAAGTGCTACATGCTATTTTACTGTGTGTAAAAAAATATCAAAGTGAAACTGTTTTTGAATTTATATCACCTTCTAAACGGCTTGGAATTTTAAAATTAGTTTCACCAAAAGATGGAGAAAGATAATACCTAAAAATCATTGTCGGATTTTGTGCTGCAATAGTTTTTCACGTCACAATTAATTACATATTTTCGATATTTTCGCAAAACGTGGGCGGGGATAGTGCGCTCTCGACCAATCCAGACGGCCAAAACGCTCGGAGGGTGAGTAGCGCCTTAAATGAAAAGTAAAAAATGTAAACAAATTGAAATAATGGTTGTCAATTTGGAACTTAAAAAATATCATAGTTGAGAACTAAAAACATATTTAAAGGTTGAGTTTTCATATGATGAACGAGGAACAACCCGATCTAGAATGATTCTAGGCTTATCAAAATAAAGTAGCGATTGAAATTACCGCGCAATTTGAGGAGAACTAGTTTAATGTCCGGTGTGGTTTCATTACCGTACCGTGGCATTGAGCACGGAAGTACCGGCAATATTTGTACTATTAATGTGTCTGCCTTCATACATTGCATCGTGTGTTATTACCACTTTTTAAACTATTCATGTCTATAAATTACAAGAAGTATCTAATAATATTGTAAAAGTAATTTGTAGTTGTCCAGCAAATTAAAATAATTACAACTTTGAAATTCTTTGAATATAATATTATTTTTATTGCTCTCTCAACGAATGCCAATTAATCTTCGGTAAGACCAACTTGTTGATTGAAGTTTTCGTAAAGGTGGGTGCTCGGTACACAGAATTGGCTATGTAGGTATTTCATTTGATGTAGGAAAATGGAAAATATCGATTTTTACTAGCTTTTTGCCTACCTATTATCTTACGAACCGAATCCTTTTTCGAATACACGATGTTACACCAAAAAAACCGACCATGTGCGTGTCGGACTCGCACATAAAGTGTTCCGTACCACCGTAGAATCAAAATGTAAAAAATATGAAGTTTCTAGTATTTGTTGTTGCGGCGGCAACAGAAATACACATTCTGTGAAAATGTCAACTCTCTACCTATTACGTTTTGTGAGATACAGCCCGCTGACAGACGGACAGACAGACAGACGGACAGCGTAGGCTTAGTAATAGGGTCCTGAGGGCACCCTTTGGGTACGGAACCCTAAAAAAGCAAAAGCGGTTTGAAAAAAGAATATGTCGAAGTCTAATCATAAAAAGAATTTAGTTTTAGAAAATTCAGCTACGTTATAGTCAAACACTGTAGTGATCATCATTCAACCACTCTCACTTATAATGGAATTTGCCATTACGATCCACCTAGATTCTGCAGAAGCGGGCTAGCGCACACCCGCCCACTGCGCCGGTGTGCCTTGTAGGTAGAATAATAATATAATCGCTGCATCTCGCTCTTTAAGATATAATACACATAAAAAAATCTCGGCGATAAGTAAAACCCGTTAGCAGATGACATAAATTGGTAAAATAACCGCTGCACGTGTAATTTTTTACTGAGGCATTGACTTTTATAAGGAAATTGTTGCTTTCCTATCTAATTCGTTAGAGGTACCTTAAACAAATGTCTACAATACTTTTATGAGTATGCAAGGTTATTTTAGATAATAAAATACCTGCATACGTTGAATGATGAACAATATGCCTCAAATTATATTTAAGCTCTTCATAGAAATTATAGCTAATCGTGGCTAGAATGTAGAGTTCCTATGAAAGGTTTTTTAAATAAAATTTCGGCATAAGTACGTAGGGTACAAAAATGTTATTGTATTTACTATAATACTTATGTTCACGGTGCAAGATGTTATATTTAGCGCCTGAAACTCTGGAGTCCTTTGCAGTTACAAAAATCCAAATTAAATCTTACATGTTCCACTAGAATGCAATAGCAAAGCACTATTATAGCGTCGATATCTTGTCAAAATTTTAGTTCCCCTTTTGGCCACTGGGCCAAATAATTTTGTGGCTTTACTTAATTATTAATACGAATCATCGTTAATGGATCCCTAAAACGTATACCAGCGTTTATTACACGCAAAACGCGCATAATAGAGTGAGCGCTCTGCTTGCGGTCTCCTGACCTTTTAGCTGAAGTAATTATTGTTCCACGTTACGGCAGTTCTAGGTAGCGTAACTCCCGCTCGCTGACAGGTAGTATAGCTACCGGTAAATATTATGCAACCAGCCGGACGCAACACAATGTTAAGTGCACTATATCTATATCACAGAAAGCGTCGTGACCGGCCCGAGCCTGATCGCGAGCGATCGCGGATGTATCCACAATGCCACGCTGTATCACGCGTGATATATAAAAAGTACAGATCTGATATTTACCCACATCATGTTCAAGTTTAAAACGACAGTATTGCAGACATTACTGTACTGACAATAATAAAGTATAGAGTTCGAGGCAGGCATCAGCCGCGGGCGACCGATCTTCATAATATCGTCATCAACACATTTATTTGTAAACATGCTTTAGTTCCTGCTAAGGTGTTGAACCCTGAAAAATAAATAAAGAACAAAAGTTAAATAACTTCCTGCTATTGACTTAACCTAATTTAAACAATTCTACCTATTTACATGGTAGAGTCCATACGGACAGAATACACTATTACCAGTTAGAGTCTTTCTCAAAATCGTAATTTGAATCTCACTCTTATTATATCTAAAGTATGATAAACATTCCTTGAATTTTAAATTGGCTTGGTATTGTATGTATTAAAGTTTAATGACCACCAAACATAAATATATTGTAAAAGAAAGTTCTTTGTATTTCCGCTGGCGCCAAGTAACACGAGAGGTCAATAATTTACTTTATAATTAAATGATTAGATTAGCCAACGATAAGATGCTAATGTATTCCTAATTATTATAAATTTCTACACATTGTTGCAGACGGCCTTGTTACGCAACAGAATATGCAACATAACACGCGTATTATCTACGATATTAACATGCAAGCCGTTTCTCTTTCGCACGTATAACTTGCGTCTCTGGCGCTCGCAACGCTTTCCGATAAACGCTTCTTTTTGAATGAAACTGGATGTTTTAGATTATGAATCATGGTTGCTACGACCAGGATAGTATGTTAGAATTGAGGCCGAATCCTTTTTTCAACCACGTCATAATGTAAAGCTTCACGAAACGCGAGAAACTCTGTAGTACAGTCAACTCATTTGTTTTTGTTTTAAAGTTTTCATGTATAATATTGCATAGTTTGATCATGTATACTTATAAAAATTGTTTAGATTCAATACATCGATAATCTTATTGTAATGACTTAATAATATTTTTAACAACTTGGTTTAACAATATTAGAACAACAAAAACAAAATACTTAATAGTGAAATCACGGTTGCGGTAAGCTACTGTGACACAGAGGTCACACGGCATGCAGTTCTCGGGCCAATACTTATTTTCCAGCTTGTCGATTAATTATGCCTGCACGTATAAGTATCTATTGGGACAGACCATTTTTTTTTCTTCTGTCTCTATAGGACAGAGTTGATGGACTCTCGTATAACTGTACTTGCACCCGTGTTCTGTTCACATGTACGTATTTTTTTCATTTATGTACCTTTTATTACTAGACTGACTGACGCTTTCTAGAGAGGTATAAATGGTAAATTAACAAGTGTATATGGGTTGGCATCGCGCGATGCTCGCTAGAGTAAACACCGTAGGATTCTACACGCGACCGCGACCTCACACTGTGGTCTAACGGCAAATATTTGTTTGGCTACCGTGGATAAACAGTAAGTAACCAAGTGTAAAATAAAAATTGTCGTCGTAAATGACTTCAAAAGTTTGCTTTTTCTCACACATAAGTTAGCTCGATGGATATCCTTGTCAATATTGAACCATTTTGATTGTTACAAAAAACCTCACGTTTAACTCTATTAACAAAATCAGTTCGTTTAAGGCCCCGCTTCCCCACCGCGCGTTTCCGCCGTCTGGATTAGTCGAGAGCGCACTAGGCCCGTCCACTTTTTTTGCGAAATTATCGAAAATCATTAATTGTGACGTGAAAAACTATTGCATCACCAAAATCGATCTTAATTTTTTAGGTATTGTCTTTCTCCATCTTCTGGCGAAAAAAATAATAAAAAATTCCAAGCCGTTTAGAAGGAGATAGAAATATTAAGGCGAAAACAGCTTTATTTTGATATTTTTTTTCACATAGAAAAAGAGCATAAAGAACTTTTTTCCTGCTTATTTTTTAAAGATGAGGGTTCAGTTAATACGGTGATATTTTTTTCAAAAATTTTATTCCCCTCGTCTAAGTGGAGATAGCCTCCAAAAATGCCTCGTTAGCTGCTGTCCCCGTCTTAAGTACAACAGTACAGTGATGAGGAAATGAGTGTAAATAAGTTGGTATTTCTGAGGGTTAGGTATCTATAACCACATGTTTTGAAGTTAAAGTGTGGTAATGTAAATGAATTAAAAAGCGAGTGGAGTGCAGGTCCGTTTCTCCGCGTGATCGACGTGACAACTTGATCTACCCGCGCGGCCTGCGCGCACGCTGTCTCACGCCGCGCCCGCGCCGCCCGCCACTCAACATTATTCATATTATTTATAATATGCAAAAGCCCTAAAGTAGAACAGAAGATGATTATGTACATAAAATTAAATTAACGGATAATAATTATAACATAAGGCAATAAAGCGCTAGTAAGACCAACATAAATATAAATATTTTAAAATCCCGACCGCTTTTCAGCAGTTGCCGCAAGTCCCACAGCTCCTGATAAACATTAGGAGCATATTCTAACTACAACAGATTGAGTTCTCTTTTTATTACCTACAAATTAGTCACATTATAAACGCCAATCAAGGTCATATCACGAAGAGGGAGAATTTCATCCCATTTCTCGCGAAATCGCTGCACACCAAGGTTGTTTTATCTAATACTATTGCAATTCTATATCCTTAAATGTATATGTAGGCCACATGGATGGACAATTTCAGTTTTATATCATTATTATTGCTGTCAATAAAAGAGGTTCTCCCAACTAATAATTGACAAGTGAGAACCCTGTCCGAAATCATTTATTGACCATTACAGTACAAAGTGTTCGCAACACACTAAATCATAAAAATTATAAGGCCCCGCTTGTGCTTTCACAACCAAGGACCTCTTTACACCGTGATCGAAATCTTGCATTGCATGCAATTGGTGCGTAGGTATAGGTAGTTCTGAAAAAATCAATCAGACGGACATGATTAAAACCTTTTCGAAAAATGCCATCGAGCTATTCGAGTCGAGTGGCCAGTCGAGTTGGAATGCATAACTAGAGCACTAGCCCACACAAACTATTATATATAATAAAGTAACGTTATTGCAATCTATATAAATGCATTTTTGTGCAATTAAAGTGGAGCTAGCTCACAAAGAGCAAATTTATGTGTAAAGATTTATAAACTGTCCAAACGCGGAATGTCGTGCATGGTGTTATTTACATAGCGAATGCGCGTGCGGATAAGGTGACTCGTGACTGTGATTATAGAGCTGCATTATATCGTGCGCTTAATGCAACGGCGGCCTGCGTAACACTCGCACAATGACTTTACAGTGAAAACACATTAATGCGGAAAAGAAATTTGTAATCCTGATAACAAAAAGGATGTTTTGAGCGACTCGGTGTTACACATTACACAGATATTAGTGAAGTACAATAGGCGGCATGTCAGTGTCCATGTATGAAAGAGGGCTGGTCCGAGCGGCCGCGGGCCGGCGGCGCTGGCGCGGGTTGTGGGCATTGTGGGTTCTGGGCTGGTGTCGGTGCGATTGCGGTCGGTTTCACCTCGCACTTGTATCTCTCGATCTCGTCGCAGAGGCGTTTCGCGCGCCTTTTTTGGAATAACTCGAGCAATTTTCGTCGGAAACTTTTATCTCACTTCGCGCGGGTTGCACTCAAAAATCGGATTTTTATTTTAATGAGCCAGTTTCGCGGCAGCGTCTCGCTCGCACCCGCCGCTGCACTGAATAAATAAATGAGTTGCTCTACTTTCTATGAGATCGTTTCTTTGGGCGGTCCGATGAGACTCGGCGGTTACGCAGAGCGCTTTGTGCCGCGCTCGTGCCGCGCCGCGCCCGCGCCGTAGTGCGCATCAACAACATTGTTCTTTTTCACTTTATACAATAACAATACTATTTAGAGATACATTTCAGTCACGATTTATATGGGTAGGTATTTATGTATCAAACCGATTTCTTTGTCAGAAAATGCCAAGTGATCTGGCTGTAGGTAGGTGAGTACCTATATGTACAGCGGATACCTACTGCAAGTGCCACGTTCGCAAAACAAAAACATTAAACTTGTGTTTGAAGACATAAACGAACCTTGATGAACCTGTCTGTCGTGACCTTGTTTCGGTATCTATCAATACCAATTGTATGAGTTCTATATAAAGTCAAAGTTCTATCTGTCGTGTAAAGAAAAATCTCATTCAAAGAAAGTAAAGTATCTACAAGCCAGTTGAATGTGAATTGGAGATCCTCGGCGTCATGAGTCATCCCATGATACAACACCGACTCGAGACAGTGTGACGTGGAGCGTCTTCACACGACTCATGCTATTATATTCATAAGGCGCCTCCCACACGCGTGTATCATCCCATGTCGTATTAGCAATAAATTAATCAATTTAGCTGATTGGCTATTTGATTTATTGTATTGAATTAACCTGCAACTATTTTTAAATGTTTTAAAGATCTTATAGGTATGTTTCCCTATTTGAAATAAGGACATAGGTACAAGTAATTATACATAATAATAATTGTCTGGGAATTCCTTGTAGGTAATGCAAATTAAAATGCAATCTGAAATTATTTTAAGTACATCATTAAATAAGTAATTGGAATGACTTTACAAATAAGTTCCTACCTTCGTTATACAAGGAAGTCATTGAACCAGCCTATTATTGGTTACTCAGGAAACTAAAGAAGGAAATTTAGAGCTAACATATTGATAAATAAATAAGTTCACCGGTATAAATAATACAATTATTGAAGTCGGGTCATTTTGTCATTTCGCCATCGGCTGTCTTTATGCAAGCTCTCGTGAGTGTCACATGATACGGCATTTATTCGATCGTACAGTGGTCGTTGCTTACCGGACGTGGAAAGGACTTGTTCGGTATTATTAGTGCAATGCACTTGTATGCGTCACTACGCGAAGGACACGCTTTGTCTGGATCAGGTGGTGGCGCGGCAGGTGAGGGGGCGGCGGGCGCGGGGCGCGGGGCGCGGAGGGCAGGCGGCGGGGCTCGAGGCCGCTTCCTGTCGCAGGACTGGTTCTGCGGTTTGCACCACTTTTGTTTTGCACCAGTTTCCAACTAAACAAACAACCTTTTAACGTTTAATGCACCCGTTTATACGCATATGTGCATTAAGCTCGCATTTAAACTACCTGAATGGTTGACCGCCTGTGAACAATTTCCTACAACATCAACATGGCCACTTGTTTTAATCTCGGAATCATTTGTGTACCGTGAGGTGCCACGAAAACATCGGGCTTACTTGAAGTTTTATACTTTTTATATCTGTGCATTGAAAGAGATTTGGATTTTATTGGGATAGGTTGGTTGGTACCACAGAGTAAAGACTAAAGAAAGAGGTGCCCTTATTAGATATTTGTATGAAACAAAACGTGGTCATTGTTTTTTCAGTTTCATTTTACTATTTAGCGAATTTGAATTTGAATTTAGCGGTAAATAGTTGAACTACTCGCTTTGTTTTATGTCGATGTTAGTACTAGGCCGACCACTCGGCCGACTTGCTTAGGGCCAGTCCCCTTAGTAACTGGTCCATGGTTGGTACATTACTAAGTTGGACAAAGACCACTCTCAGTCACTGGGCACGATAATGTGTACGTTATTTTAGTGATGTTTTTATTAATGAATACCACATCTGAATATTATATACCGCGATTGCTTTTTAAATATGGAGCACACCAATGAACACTACGGTTATGGCCCATAATAATGTCGAGTAGAAAGCTGACGGCGTTAACTCCCTTGAAACTCGTAACGTAACTAATAAAAACCAATTTGCGCTCGATCCTGCGCATTACATTCCCAAAAACCATCGTGAAAATTATACAAAAGAGCATCTGATGCACTTAAGCGGTATTGTGATTTTTTTCGATCATGGAAATACGGTTATGTTAAATTCAAGACCGTTTGTCGAAAAATATTTCAAAGCATCGGTATCAGTAGTACCAGGCGCTGTACATACACTTAGTTCACATACAATCTTAGGACTTTATCACCAATATATTCCAATCCTACAATGGTATGATCATCCATAAGCACCTGAGTCGCATATATATATTTAATCGTATTAATATTCTATTCTTTTATTACAGATATAAAACGCTATATCTGGGCGTTGGCAGAAAACTATAAGGTGAGCATCTAATCGTAAATTTTAATTTTACATAATTTACACACTTTTTTGTAAAGTGACTTTGTCATTGTCAATTTGTCAAGGTTTTATCTAGGAAACAAATGACATGAATGTTACATGACTTCGCGGCGAAGGTGAAAGTCATTCGTAAGTGATCTCGTCTGTATGCACCTTTGCTGCTGCCAGTGTCTATTGAATCTCCAACGAACTGAATTAATGAACAGTATAATATGAATGATGGACAATAACTGTGCCGAGACGCACTTGACTCGTTGACATGTTGACAGCGCTACCAGTCAGGTAGTACACACAACAACAACGAGATTGAGCTTTAGGGAATTTTATTTGAATTTATGGTTCTTAACGTCTGAATTCGTTCTCACATACCGTTCCGATATTAAATACGAAATAATAATGCCCACAATTACCTAGCTATTCAAAGCGTATTTTTTTTAAAGTACCTATGGCTTGAGCGAGATTTATAAGGTTTCGTGGTTTTTATGTAATAAAAACCAACATAAGTTAATTCGTTTATGATTGGTATGTGGATTCTGGACCGATACTTCAATAGGCACGGTGCATGCATCATGTTGGTGATATTTATATCTGCAGATGAACATTATTTCAGTAATATATTTTTGTTTTAAAAAGGACAATTGTATACGATGCAAAATCACTTTTTCATTGGATGGAATTCATTACGAGATGATAAAGACGATGGTCTGGCCATGATTTTACGCCGTTACCGTAGGGCAAGAGTCAAGGGCGGGGCACCGGGCGGTCCGCTAAATCGCATAGCTCTCCAGGCGTGCGCGCCGACAGACAACCTGCCGTAGCCTCGGTGCCGCGAGCTCGTGTTCATATAGTAGGTCATTTGTTTCAAAAATATTATCTCGATGCTTCTAATTTAAATTATCTTGCCTGGCTGAATCACCAATTCCATATCCTTGAACTTAATTTATTGTTAGACTATTTGCTATTTTATTTATTATGTTTTTTATCTTGTTGAAATATTGATTAAAAGACATAAATGGTATGGTTATTCTCGATTTTCATAGTCTGTACTTAGCGACACAGCCATAACTCAAGTACCTACATTAACTCTAAAACTTAAAAATAAAACATTTCATTCAAAACACGTTTACTTTCATTAGTAGTCTGCAACTTTCGCTATAGTTCGCAATACATACCGTCATATTTATACATTCTTTATCTTATTGAAAGGGGAATAAGATTCAGAATTCAATCTTCGATCAATCAAGTTATCATTAAATCATCATCTCGTCGGGTAAGACGGCGACACCTCTTGTTGCGTTTCTCCCAAAAAGGAGACGGCGCGTTCATCTGTCCATCCAATTTAACTGCCATTTTGGTTTGATCAATCTATCATAGCATTACTTACCTACCATCTACCAGAATCAATATATATCCATTTTATAACACAATCATATTCACAATATCCGGTATGTTATCCTTCGTTTACATGGGACTGCCGGCCGGCACTGAAAGTTTATAATAGTAAAAACGTGCGGTTCTCGAATATGTATCTATTTTTCTGAAGATACATATACACATCCTTAATTAATTGATCCTAAAGAAGCGGGATAAAATTAAACGAAAAACAGACAGATCATTTATATCGTAAATGCCAGAATAAGATTCATAATGAATCTAATGAATTATTAAAATTGTTAATAGGTACTTGTGCGCAGGTCCTTTTTGCGAATGCTAAGTTGTGTTTTATTTAAAATAATTTAAATTTAAAATTATGCCTAATTTTAAAAGTCGAAGATTTCTAGTACCCAATAAAGGAAAGACTTTAAAATTACAAGGATTTCAACTTTTTTTATAGGAAGTTTGTGATTTATGACTGTTATTTTTCATGTACAAGTACTTAGCGATAGAATGTATCTTTCGACGTATCGAACGTATCGACGAAGTATCGACGAACAGAGTTAGTTCTGAACAATTCTTGAGGGAGGCGCGGTCAACACGTACACTACTGTCTGCACATTGCACTCACGCGTATCATACGTGATAGGTATATTATAGCTAGATTAATTGACTTCCGAAACAACCACGCTTTTTTATGTTTTTAATATTGTTTAACACTACAATAACATAAGAAATATAAGTAAAATATCTCTGAATAAAAATAAGCAAAAAATTAAGGCGGCCGATACACTGTTCGTTAAAATGGAAACGAAGTGCACTGATAAATAGGTTTTTATTTAATATCTATTAATGGGTATAAATTAATTACAGATTGACAATTTAAAACGGAATATATAATTAAGAAAAAAAATAAAAACCTGACTTACCGCCTGTAAACATTTTCTTCTTATTTTTTACCCGACTACGGCGGTTATGATTTTGACCGGTATGTATGTATGTATGTGTATCTGTTCCCGCCTAACTTCCAAACTACTTGTCGTAATTTGACAAATGAGGTATCGTTAGAAGCGGCTTAATGACGCGCTGGTTATAGGCTATGTGACGTCACATAAAATTGCATATGGCGCCCTCTAGAGGACATAATGTCATGAACTAAAAATACCGTGTGGGGTATCAAATGAAAGACCTTGATGAGCACATTTCAAATATATATATATTGTTACCTATAAATCCAAAATAATTAAATAAAAAGTAATTTTAAAAACTAAAACCCGACTAAAGAAAAATCGCGCTCTAAAAAGTATGAAACAAGAAAATAGTGTCATCTAGAGGATAGGCGTGGTTCGTTTAGGCCTTTTAGGTCAAAAGTGGCATATGACCACAGACCACGGCTATCCTCTAGATGAGAATATTTTCTTGTTTCATACTTTTTAGAGCGCGGTTTTTCAGTAGTCGGGTTTTAATTTTTAAACTTACTTTTTTTTCCTCTCTGATAACATAGTATCCCAAATTGATATCATGCCTGCCTACCAAGGTAGGAAATGTATATTCTTCTCCCATCATTTTCTTTATATTAATTGCAATTTGTTTAATATGGTTATTTTATTTGTTTATTCTGATATGGGAATCTTATACATGTTAGAATACATTATTCGTTTGGAACGAACAAGTTAGTATGCGTTTAGCACAACTATTAATAACGTTAATAAAAAAGAAATAAAACTTTGCGTCTGACTGTTGAAAAACACAACTTGGCATGTTGCAAAACCAGTTTTAAAATTTTATGAGGTAGTATTGCGCACAGTTAGGTACTATTTATATGTTTTATATAGTTCGTGGAGTCTTGTGCGACTGCAGTACCCTATACGAACTGTTATATTATTATAATAACCAAAATTCTAGACTCTATAATAATAGCAATAAAACATACAATCATAATTAAATAATACAAGAATGTTAGTGGATTTTATGTAGTCAGCCAATAAATATCAAGCACACAGTTACAAATTATAAGAATAATACATTATACATTAAATATTATGTTCATGATATCATGTAAGTAAGTCATACAGTTAAGTTGATATTGTCATTTGTCACTGGTAACATAATTTGCTTACGCAAAGTAATATTGCATACATAATACAGAAATACGATTCGTTGTCGCGCGTTGATGTCTTTTCCTCTGTACAGCTTTAAATGGAACTTCGTAAATAGCTTAGCATTTATGTTGAGCGTTCCCTCCGTATATCCTTTGTGCCTCGTTAACTGACATTTACTTTAATAACAAGATATAATGATCGTGTTTTACCTATGAATCGTTTTACGACTCTGGGGAGTTATTGCATCTAGTAAACTTTTGTACGGTTGGCGTGCACTTTAAATAAGTAATTGGTTACGTTATTATTTAAAATAACACTTTTTCAAAATAAATTTGCACAACCCGGTTTATGCGCCACTTATTAATTAAGGATATTAGTGGCTCAAATTATTTAAAAGCTTAATTTTTAACGCTATTTGATTGTTTTAAATTGGCCCATTTCAACACCAAGGCTACTTGAATGTAGGAAAATAAATACATAATATATACTAAGTATATTATATTTAATTTATATACATCCCACATAATGTATATGAATAAGTAGGTACATTTCAATGAAATCCGACGCGGCTGGAGAGAAATCCAATATGAGAGAGCAAACGGGCGCTTCGTTTCGTAAGAGAGCAATAAGGCCTACGATTCGTTCCGCGGTACAAATGATATGACTAAAATTAAGGACTCTAAAAAAGCGTCAGTTGAATCGGAAACTCCATTGGAACAATAATAATATAGTGTCAGTGGTAAAGTAGAACAAGGAACTCGCGTAGTGGCGACTGGTACGTTGAACCTCCCGGCCTTGCCGGTGTGTGCACGCACACACTTGCGCCAGCCGTGCACATACACTTCCGTATAAATACCACACTGTACCAACGTTAACTAAATGCGCCTGTGTGCCTCTAATAAATGTGTTAGTGCATTAATCTGATTCATGGCGCGATAGGTGAGGCGCATGTTATAGAAGAAGTACGTACGTTACGTTTTAATAATTTGTGACTTATTACCATATGCTTGAGGTAAATATTTCAATGATATGAGTGTAGTCAGTATATTTCAATGTTACTTAAACCGAGCAAAACCAAGTTTCGCTTGATCTGTACAGGATTGATTTTGTATGTGGTACCTATTGAATATTGATCTCTCAACATTAATTACACAATGAACATACATATAATTAAAAGTTATAAAGTGTTGTTGCAAAATCAGATAGCTACAAACAAGAAAGCAAATTTAAATAAGATTAACATTTCATTGCTGTTTCAATTTATTGTATATTCAATTATAATAATTGAAGAAGCGTTGCGACGTTTATAAATCAATAAAATGACGTAAATAAATATCTTATTTGGCATCTTTCATAAACGATTAAACAAAATATAAGAAAGTGATATATAATCCCAACATAAATTATTATTGTTTTGCTGAATACTTATTTTCCTAATTGTTTTCTCACGAAAAAGTGTTTTACAGCAGTTGATCTGACGTGGCTCTACCTATCATCTCTATATCATCTTTGTGTATGGTAAGGTGGCTTATTGCTCGACGCTATCTTGCCTGGGCTAGGTCCATGCATTATTTTTTTAGTATCATCTTTTACTTCATCATTACACTGCCTGAAGTAGATCCAGAGTCTCCACAAAGTTCAAACTTTCTGCCATGACTGGTCAAGAATAGGTTATAAGTTCACAGACAGGTTAGTATAACCGGACGTGAACACTAACTACTCAGCGACTTGATATTTCTAGTTACACATGCAAAACAACATGTTCAATCAAGTCAATCATAATAAGACAGCGCGGGTAGTGTTACCCGATGTTGAGTTTTTGTTGGGATATTCCAGCGCAGCGATTGGATCAAAACATCCTTTCCGTGAAGTTTCGTGTAGCAACGTGGGAACTTATAAGTATGTGATCGGCTAATAATATATTGTTCGGTCGATTAAGAAATATTTAATACATTTTATCAAGAGCGCATTTTAAGTTGCTGCTTAGGTCTTTCTCTTATTTAAATGTCCGAAGACCCTTGTGCGTGTAGCTGATCGAGCGCTCTCCATTGTTCCCTATCTAGGGCCGTCTAGGGCTTTAAGTACGTAGATGTTTTTAGTTCTACGATTTCTACTATATCTGGCAACACTAGCGGCAGGCATAGCTCCTATTCGCGGGCGATTGCGACAACATCGTGGTACCGATCAGCGCGGCCGCGTGATCGTCCTTGCTCGCTTGCTCAACGCTCAATAAGTGCGCCGTGTTAGCCTCATCGTTAAAAGCTTTCGGGTACGAGTATAAAATCGGTAATAAGAACAAAAAGTAATTAAATACAGTTGTTATTGTTTAAATTGGTGCGCAGCGCCGAACAAGCAGGCGCTTCTGATCGCCGACCTTTTCATATTCGGTATCCAATTAACTGTTTATCGGATCCTAAAATAGATTTTGAGGACGTCAAACTGCATTCCGAATGTAGTTTCAGCTGCTTAAAAATAAAATAAAAATTATTTTCAATTTATTCTACTGTTCTTATAATGAGTATGTTTCAACAATAACTATAATGGTGTAGGTACTTGTCCTGAAACTATCTATTTTAGTAGAAAGTTTATTCAATCCTACCACAATCTTTAAGTTAGAACATTTTTTCTTCATCTTTCTTCTTTCAAGAATAGCAATGAAACTAAAAGGTACCTATATTTTCTAATATCAAAATCCATTACGACCGTGACCATTGTTATCATTTATCGGAATCTTTCAATTCGTCTTGTATTATTTATAAAAGGCTAGTCGATCTAGGTCGTGTGTACTAATTGTGTCGTCGACTGTACCTAATAGTTGAACCACATAACTTTATTGTTCGCAGCGATGTTGCGTAAGGCCACAAGGCAATTATTGATAAATGTCATTAATGACGTGTTCACAGATCGAAATCTAATTCGTACAATAGATACGACAAGGGGTCGTTTGGCTCACGTATTGATAGTGTATTTCCTCTTGATGTAAAATTAATAACTTGATTGCATATTTAAACCCTGATATGGTTGCTGTTATTTTTTCTATTTTTAGAACAGTAGATTAAAAGCATTGATTAAGTATTTGTAAACGAAAAAACATTTTGGTAATATAAGTATCGAATAATCTTGGTCCTTGTACTTACTACTATTATTATTGACTTGATTTGTTTTAAATAGTATTGCAGCGTTGTATTGTAAACGTAACTATCCGGCCTATCGTGACTAATAGACAGTTAAGATTCCTATTAGACAGTCGGGCGTCTGCCAGCATAATGTTAGTTTGTACGCAGTTGATATTTTTTATCAGTTAAAACGCTTTAGAATTCGATATTTTTATCAGCTATTCAACAACATTGTCAATTATTATAACCAGTTCATATTCGAGTAATTTATCCAACAAATTCCGTCATATCCGTTAAGAGACTAATCTAATGCACTCACACGTCGACCGATTACACAAACTCAATAGTGCACACATAGTAACGTTACTAACACAGGGAAGCACACGTGCGCAGTGTTACCGCCAGCGCGGAACGAGTTCAGACCGACCTGCTGCGCCCGCGCAAGAAAGAACTCAGCCAAGGACGCCGGCGTAACGGTCCGTGTGCGGGTGCTGCGCGGGGGGCGGGGCGGGGTCCCGCTACCCGAGGTCGCGCCCGCGCCCGCGGGACCCCAGTCAGGGAGCCCTGGGACCGCTTACATCATCGTTCCAACGTCACAGCACTGATAACATAATCTAAAATGAGAAATGATTTTCATGTCATTTTAAATATAGGACAGGTAAGTAATTATCTTTGACGTAGAAATTTGTTAGTCTAATCAGATTCTTGTAAGAATCATAAATAAAATATTATCGTCTTACGACAATGGTATGAGTACCTAACTAAAACGTCGATAATTTGAAACATCAAAACCTATAGCCGCTTCGACCTTTAAAACGATGATAGACGTGTCCCAAATGATGCATAATTCTTAAGAAAATCCAATTTTAAGTTCCTTCGCCCCGGCCATCGACCCTAAAAACCTTATTTTCTCTCTCCCTCGTTATCGTTTAGTTTCATATCTTTGTCTCGCAGTCACGAAAACCGCTGTTCTGTCTTCATTTTGTTCCATTACGGCCAAGAACAATGACTATTCGTCGATAGGAGCGCGTTCTTATATCTATTCTTTTCTTGCGCGCACACCGATGCATCGCCGCGAGCGAGACAAGTAGACATCCGAGGCGCGCGGCCGATGCTAAATGTTTTGAATTCCTATTGGGTCGCCAAGAGCTTAAAGATGGCCACTCGAAGACCGTTTTCTCGTTACGATAACCTAATTTTATTCCATTACGTCGGTAGTCGTTCTGGTTAAATTTCAATAAGGCAAGTCCATTAAGTTCGAATGTCAGGAGGTAATGCGAGTAAAAAGACACCGACCTCGCGGGCGTATGTTCGCACGTTGCGGCTGCGCCTCCGCCCGCGCGACGCCCGCCCCGCGGCTTGCGTCGGCCGCGCACCGCCCGCGCATCGCCGCGCCGCCGCTGCCGCCACCGCCGCCGCCGCCGCTGCCGTCGCCGCCGCCGCCGCCGCTGAGTACCGGCCGCGCTGCGCCGCGCGCCGCGGCCGGTGATTCAACTCTGTTTGTTCGGAAATGTCGAAGGTTTGCCGGACGTCAACATACACGGAACTACCTTCAGCTCGAGCGTGTTTCCAGGTATCATTTTAATCTTACAATTGCATTGCCTATCTAAAGCAGCGATAGATATCGGGGCGGGGGGAGTTTTTTTTTGCAGATTATACATTAAATATATAACAATAAACCATTGTAAATGCATTTGTTTCGAATAAATTGTTAAAAGCCTGAAAGAAAACTAAGTATTGCATATTGTTCTAACTTCCATATAAAAGACATCAACGCAGTGCCTCAACGTTGAAATGTATGCGTTCAAATAAATTTCAATAATTGAGATTAAAATAACATAACATTAAATAAAAATGCAAGTTTGTTTACCGGTTGAATTGTTTTAATATGTATTATGATTACTAATTTATTCTTAAAATCATCACGAGTCATGTTACAACGATTGGCAGTCTCGGTATTAAATAAATAATTATTATTTGTAAACCAAGCGGCCAGCGCGGCGCGGCGTCACCCGTCACGGCGAGCCGCGCGATGCCGGCATAACAACTGACTTTAAATAGGACTTTTTGCGCGTGTATTCGGAGGCCTACGTCTGCTTTTGTCATTGGCATTTTCCGCATTAATCACGACGCGGATTAAACTAGAAATCCTGTTCAAGTTTTTTGTCTATTATTGACTTACTAGTGTGACCGCTATCAGGCCACGTTACAGATTTACTAGCGCCGCGCCGCGCCGCAGTGTGGTAGAGTCGTCAAGTGTAGATAACGCGGCGACCACGTGTATTGTAAAGCTGTTGATTTATGTTACTTTCATTTTCCTTGTGTTTTTGTTTATCAATAATAGAATCAGATACCTATATGTAGATCGACGATCGAGTAATTAAATTAGTTTTATTATTAATAATAAAGCAGTGTGTGAAAATTTGCTACGATCAAATAATTGGTCGGAATTACATGAAAACAGTGAGTACCTAACTTTACTTGAGCGTCTGAACATCTTTAAGAAGTTTGTAAAATTTAGAAGCCCTTATACTCTTTTTTTTATAGGTGGCTATGCTATTGACTTCACGGATTAGTGATAATGAGATACAAATATTTATACTCTTCATATATTATTTATTTTACCTTTCAAATGGTTCCATCTTCTACAATAGGGAGGTACACATGGTCCACGCTGATTAAAGATAGCAGGCTGATTTTACTACATATTTATATGTCCTACGAATTTATCTCTGATTACAAATATTCCCATTTTTGTGTAGAATGATTTTAACACATGATAACACTGTACTAAAATAACATGTTTTATTTATCTCGCGCTACTGTGTCGCCGGTATCGAGGCAATAAATAATGTGTAAAGTTTGAAAGTAAGCGAGATTGATGCTAACGAGCTCGGAGTGCTGTGCGCCCGCAGCGCCGCCGCCGCGCAGCGCCGCCGCGCCGCGCCGCGCCGCAGCCGCGCAGCGCCGCCGCGCCGCGCCGCGCCGCAGCCGCGCTGCTCCGCCACCGTCCCTCTACGTCAGGCAGCCACCAAACTGTTTACAGCTACAATTAAATGAGCAGTTTAGGACCTAACTACATTTTTGATGATGTACTAATGTATAATGCTTCGCCAGTTAAAAGCTACCTATAACAAGAAAAAAACACGTGACTGAACATTTATGTATGTCACGTAATAATGAAGTTAATAATGCATGCAGGTATTACCACCATCAGTCTGTTTGTTTAAAACATATTAAACATATTATTATTAGTTAATTGTAATTTAAATTTAGGTTCAATTTTATTTTATAAATCCATGCTCAAGCCTGCAATACTTAGCAATCTGAGTAGTATGAAGTTAGGTAAAGTTATAACAATAAATAAGTAATTCAAACTTCTTTATTACATGCGTATCATACGCTTTGCAATGGGATGGAATGTGTATCACAAATAATTTACCGTCCATTAATGAGGAAAACCCATCGTGTTCATTTGTAGGTCATTTCTTTTACCGCCATGGTGGTGTTATAAACAGAACAGCATCGTTACTGTTTATTTTTACTCCAGTTAAAAAACGTTATAAAATAAACTAATTTGGGGCGCCATTACAATATTAATGGGGTTTGTGGTCGTATTCAAAACTAGGTACCTAAATTAGCACCACAAACGTTGTACACCGTCACTAAAGCTTTGTACACACTATCATACAACTCTCTAGTTAAAAATCACTTTAATTAGTACATATTATGTACCCAAGAACGTTGAGGCTATAGATAGCTGACTATGCAGATAGCCAATTATTTTACTTAAAAATTAACTTTTTCGAACTGTGTGTATGTATGTGGCTTTAAATTCTTTGAACAGTGTGATGTAGTATAGAATCAGCACATGTAAGTTGGAATTGAGTTTGACATTCGTTCATTTAATAGCTTTTGTAGTGTTACTCTAGTTTACATTTAATTTTTCAGTACATTAGTGCAGGTGTTAGAATTTGTTCAATCAAATTAAAGTTGCTATTATATGGTTATTATCGTCTATTATGTTGAAAAACAGCAATTGTATTTTTTTCTTTGAACTAAACGAAATAATACATCTAACTAAAAGTTAAGTATATGGCCTTCCTCTTTGTATGCCTACAAAGTCTACAACGCGTAGACACGAAATTTTAAATGTTATATAGGAACTGTTAATTAAGCAAGGCATAGGATAAAATCATAACATCAAGTGTTCAGCTATAAGAAATACTACTTATATAAATTAAAATACATACTAATTTAATAGGCATAATGCTTTCATATATTTTATCTCCATTTTATATCTAGCTACAGCTAGATGCCCTGACTACACAGAGCTAACCTCATTCACAAAGTATTTAAATAAAATGAGGGGCATTTAAGAAGGCAACATATTATCATTTTAAACTCAAGTCTTACGAGTATTCAAAATCGTTAAGCTTGGCTCTGTAAAACATTTAGCGTAAGTAGCAAAGGTATCTGAGTGTGAAGCGGAGTTGAGTAATATTTTTCTGTCGAGCAACCATCTCGTACGCAATGAAAATAGACGTTATTGATGTGTAACGCTTAATGGATTCAATAACTAGGTTGAGTGGGCATGTTTCCAATTTCTCGCATCTCTCGGGTCGAGGTCACCCGATCTCGGGTACCTACGTTGTAGAGAGCACAACGCCATGTTGTACTAATTCGTTTCAATGTTCGACGTCGGTAGCATTATTATGCTAATGGGATATGATTAAATATGACTCGGAGATAAAATATGCAGTTACCTATAGGATAGTTAACGAAGTTACAATTTAACAAAAGTATGTTACTATAAACATTATCCCGAAACGTTCACTACACGGTCTTTACATTGTAATTAGAGAATACATATTGTCATGATATAGGTACCTCGCTACTTAGTTCGATACACTTTCCAATATGTTGATGTGAAAGTTCCATTAAAATGGGTTCATTTGCTCTGTAAATTAAATTACCACCACCTACGAACTTCCTTTTCAATATAGGACTCTTAAGTTTTTACTCGGCAACCCTGTGCGGTTCAACATTACATTTTTCCTGTTTTTTTTTATTTGTGTTTTTAGTTTTTGTGAAAACGTATTTCATTGAGTGTTTTAGCAAATGCAGCGGAACCGAGTAGGTGTCTAATCATTTTATACCTACATTTGGTCGACGGTGATAAATAAAACCTATGACAAAATTTCCTAGCCTTTTTTCTATGAAGCTAAAAAACGGGGAACTTTATTGTCGCAGTTTGGCTTCATAAGAAAACGTGTTTTTGTGGTTAGAAATCAGGGTTTAAGTATCTAAAGTGGATGAGTCAGTCGTCCAGGATACAGTTCACTGTAAATTCGTATTCTGCGAATCACGAAAAGCATAGTCTACATAAACTTTTGCTTGTTAACTTTTGTTTTTATTTTGCGGAGTTCTTTTTGACAAAGAGAAGTATAAATTAAAGTGGCGATGTCAACTCTCTAGTTTCCAGTTTTTTTCAGTTCCCGTGGGTAGATGCTGATCTCAGTTAGCGTTCCTTTTAAAATTCGAATCGCAAAATCAAAAGCAGTGGTGCGTTTTAATTGCTATTTTATGAACCAGAAATCAACTAGGTGAAAAGCATTGAACTCACATAGAGCGATATATTTTGGTTATTAATTATAAGTGAAATTGGTCAGGCCATTTCACGGGTGATTATGGAATATTTTAATTATTTTTTCCTCACACGTTTTTTTTATTTATCGTATCTAGCAAATGTAGTAAGCGGTATGTTAATCCGCGCTTACTTAATTATAAGAACATATATAACATAAATATCACAACAGTGTTTAGAAATCTTGAAGCGAAATTCTGTTATTCCTTTTATGGCTTAAATATTAGGCAGATGAACATATATAACCAAATAAGTATAAAATATTTTAATTTAAAGTATGATGTGCAATATTTCCTTGTTAATCTATGGTTAAAATAAATTATCTGGTAGATATCCACCTAGATAGTAGGTACCTATATACGTTACACAGAATGCTTTACATGTACAAAATCAACATAAACGTCACCGCATGGGCAGCAGTATTTCGCGACTGTCAAACGATTTACGAGGAATTTGAACAGAACATTTCGCAAAACTGATTGCAAAGCACCGAGATTGGCTCTCAAGTGTGCCGTATCTAATTTATCACAAATGCGCATCGGCGTTGGAGGCAGGACGGGGAAACGTACGGGTTGCAGGTGTCAATCCCGCCGCATAAATAATGCGAGTGAACTTCCCGCTTTCCACTGAATTATGTGCCAGTGATCGCTATAAATCACTCGAGACGAACGTTTCTAATTTACAATTTTTAGTCACATGGTACATCGGGTGTTGCGAGACTTCTAAAATCCCGCCATTCATTGAATGTTAATCTTCTTGCAGCAAACTTATAGGTACCTAAACAGTAGACTATCCTGTATGTAATGTTGTTACATCAAAGACTTTCGTATTATAGGTATCAATCCGTTTGTGTGCTACGTTGTGTTTTTTAATAAATTAATTAATTGTTATATTGGAACCGAAAAATATGGATCCACTGCAGCGCGCGTTCTCTCTGCTACTCTTTCGGGGAATACCCACAGGATAATAATAATAATAATAATTTAGCCCTTTTAACGTCCCACTGATGGGCACGGGCCTCCCCTCAATGCGAGGGGGATTTAGGCCACAGGGTGGTTTTTGAAATTTTGTAAATAGTATTACATGCATCAAAACTAGATACTTAGCACTAGATAACTCCGTGAACTCGTTGCCGTCACAAAAATTGCACTTAATTTCCCCTAGAAGTTGTGTCGTGTAAACTCTAGTAAAATATCTAGCAAATTATCATAAATCATACTGAATGCTGTCATATTCCAGCTAAAGTGAAGGTGCTATAATAAATCTGGGTGGTGTTATAATAAATCTAGTCGTTATCCGTGCTGTATGTCGTTTGGTCCCACAAATATTTTCAGTAAGTCGAAGGGACAGCGCGGAGGTGCGTACGAGTTGCGCGCCGCCTCCGCCGCCCGCCCGACTCGGCACGGAACCAAATCTCGGCCGTGTAACGACTACTATACAACGCAGTAAAGTGAGAGTGTAACTTACGATAAATACCATTACATATCCCTTTATAGGTATAGGCACCATCGCATAACACAATGTATATTGTAAGCGGAAAAATTTCACTTTAGCTATCAAGGACTGGTTGGTTGGTTGGTTTGTTGCCGCTACAACGACAAATACTAAAAATGAAATAAATTTTAAAAATAAAGGGGGTCCCCCATACATAAAACGAAATATTTTTAACTTATTTGTCTTTGGTCGTTTTCCATATAAAAGACTTCAACGTGTGACTCTAAATATCACCATTTTGGGGTGTTTGTTTATATTCTTCGGTGGTACGGAACCCTTTAAGTGCGAGTCCGACACGCACGGCCGGTTTTTAGAATTAGGGAACTTTGTGTAATACTCACATTCGTTTGTGGGTGTCATACTTTACGACATGGAAGGCCCTGGGATTCTCAAACTGTAAATAAATTATGAACAATATTTTGCAGAAAGAGCAATTATTTAATAGTTCTACTTTACATATTGAATGTTGAAGTACGACTACGACGTCAAACTGCATATTATATTGCGCATACTTCTGCCCCCAGTAAGAACGACGCTTTACGAAACGTGCAACGTGCTCTTAAACTAAATGTCAATATGTAGAGCACTACAAAGAAAGAATATTAAATGAAGCATATTTTCACTTTAAACCTGCCGCAATTACCTTGATAAACAGCTCCAAAGTATGAACCCTTCAATTAAAACGTACAATTCAGGTTTTGCAAGACGCTGTGGGCGCACGCCATTTCTTACGAATCGTAATTTGGCTATATTCATTACGAAAGTTCCACTGTAAAGTATCACAGGCTGATAGCAATTGACATACCATTTTTTACACCAGTTTATGTAGAAGAGGAACCAAGAAGCTATTTAAGGGCAAGTTTATGTGAAGATAAGTAATTAAAAACTTCGGAGTTTAATTTTCCATTTTGTAATAATTGCTCAACTAAAATAAGTTTTTTGATTGTTTGGTGGTATTTACGCGACATTATAGTAGTTTAGATATCGGTGTTATTTTCCAAATAAGTATACCAAAATGTTTCTCTTTGCAAAATACAATTCCAAAACGTCTTAATTTGCATGCAGGTAAATGTTAAAAAAAATACATCAAAATCACAATAAATCATAATAGACATAAAAACATCAACTTTCTTTGTAAGGGAAGGTAATATTAAGAACATTAAACGGCTACATAATAACCGCAAATTATAGACTAGCGTACAAAATTCGATTAGCAATACCTAGGTATTAATATTTCGGTGCATCCATTGTTATATTCCACTCTCGCTCGGCGTGAATGAGCGTTCGAGCCGATTGACCTCTGCCATCGGACACAACATCATTCACTCGGGACCCTCGTAAATATTAGAAAAGATGACACTAAATGTCACTGAAAAAAACTATTACCAACGCGAAGAACTATCATGATAAAAGATTTAATTCAAATGAGTGCAATACGTCTCCATCGCGATGTCGGGCTATTCATGTCGTCGACGGAGCCTTAATTGGCGCATACGGCCGGTACTTTTTCATCAACGTGTCGGATGGCCTGAGACCGGCCTAACATTTGCTAACCCAATTCCCTAACAGCATAGTTGAACACAATAGTGTAGCCCGTAAAGTCAGCGGTTCGATCGCACGGCGAACTAAATGTTTTAGTACCGATCTATGTTAATCGATAGGACATTAACAACGGTGCGTTAGTACCTAATGGTCAGTCCTGGGACACGGTGCACTCAAGGCTGCGGGTGAAAGGATTCGTCGTGAATCTGGATCATCCTGAGATCCGCGAGCCGTGCCTACGCGCTGAACAGCCGCACTCTGCGATCGCGAATATCAATATCGAACAAGAACACAGATCTTGTTAATTTGTAATAGATTATATGGGTGTAATTAAAATGAACAAACTGTTACTCCTCTGCATTAGATGTTGAAACATTCGGTTGCACGAGTACTGCGCCCGCGATCAGCTCGTATCTAGAGGAGCGGTAATAAGCTACTCGTATAATGAATATGGTTACGACTTCGATAAATACGCTAGTACAGTATAGTACCTACTTATTATCCATAATGCTGTTTCGATATTTCAGCATTGCGTTTCGTACTGTGCTAAATATGATGAGTTAATCATCTCCGTTAAACATATAGAAGATATTACTTATTAAATGTATATTATCTCATACATATCTTGTATTACAAAAACAAATCGGCATCTAAGTTCCTGCCTTACAAATCCGTCTTACGTATGATCTTAGGTTATTTTAATCTGAAATTCCTCGATAAACTGTCGTCGACTGTAGAATATTACGTCTCCTACTTAAAGTTTTAACTGTAGGTTACGTAGCAAATCATGCAACATTAAATGCACTTTATTAAGCTCTATATTGTTATTATTTGTGGTTTGGAGTACCTGCGAGCCCGTGCGCTGCACGGCGGCGTATGCAAATGATGTTAAACTGCAACGTTGCGAAAGTACACCGGCCGATAGACGTGATAATACCTATAAATAAGGACAAACTATTAATGGTGAAATAAACTCATGTGAGATCACGATTTGAAAATTATTAACCTGGAGTAATTTGCACCGTGGAAAGCGATCTGCGGACTTGTTACGCCGTGTGCCGTATGCTTATCACATTTACAATGTAGGTATACGTATTTATTTGTGTGTGTGCCTTCCTATTCATATATTCTAGTGGGCACCATTTGCACACACATATTATTTATTTCAGTGTTTATTATAACTTTCTATACTCCATTAATAAATTTATACCCTGGTATCCAGATACCAGTATTATACCTATAAAAACTCAAGGCAAAAATATACTTTTGAAATAAATAAACAGCTCTTTAGGTGCCTATACCTACTCTACCTGCACCTAGATCTAACTTCATTATTAAAAAACTTTTAAGAATCAAATTTGTAGACTTCTCCAAGTAATATTTCTGTCTGGTTACGTCACACCGTTTATATATATATTTTTAATCAGCACTAAAAAATATGCGCATCTTCCGCCATTTTTATTACACTGCATCTGCATATAAATTCGTTTACAATTGATTAATTGCGTGCCTATAAAATGATTAAAAATTGATTGATCGTTGACTGATTGGATTATGTAGGCTATCGTTGGTATTATTTAGTGTTCAAGTGATGTATGTGTACTATTCCAATTTACATTCGCCACGAGTAATGAACTCGCGGCGCGGTATCTCGTATATCAGATGAGCTTCATTACGATTCGAGCTAGACATATTGGTGGGCCAGGTGCGAGATGTATGGACGCACTCGCAATTGCGCTTCGAGTTCTTACTTATTATACGACTGTTTAGTATGGTAATTTTATATATAGGATGATATAAGTACTACACAGTAGGTCTACCTATTAGAACAAACAATATGTTTTAATAGCTACTTGCAATGGAGCTGGATGCCCGCCAATGACCGGCGTTGGGGTTGAAAAGACAGTGGTGATATGACTCCTTTCTGGGGTAGTTGTGGTCGGAAATCGCGCTGGATATAACGATGTAGAGTAGAAAAAGGGAGGCCATTGGTCAGAAGCGGGACAGACATAAACGGCTAATAAAAAATCTTGCAATAAGAAGCTGTGCATTACGGTTTACATGTTTTGTTTCAGAATCGTCCAATAACTTTTATCCACCAAATAAATATGGCGTTTTGACAGGTTTTCCATAAAATATCTATCAAACGCAATTTTTATTTGGTGGATAAAATTAATCTGGAGATTTTGAGACCGGCCATTAGACTAGTAAACACCATTTTGAAAGTAAAGTAGTTATAGATTTACCATAATATCGCTAGTGAGTAGGTACTTAAAGTTATTTTAATTAATATAGACGTAGTTATACTGTTTACATTGTACGCGTGAATTAAGTTTTTGTATAGCAACAACTCAGTTAAGGTAATCATTTCTTCAATAAGTGTTTAGTTTGCTTTCTAAAAATAAAAGAATATTTTAATTTATGTAACCAATGAAGCCAGGAGAAAAAGTCAGTCTAATTAATATACGTCAAGTATCATTAAGTTTAATGTAGGTTTCGCGGTTACGACGTGGGCTTTAATATAAAATACATAGCATTGCCGAATGGTTGCAACTTGCAAGTTTAGTTTTTGGAGATATTACGATAAAAGAATATTGAATTTGGATGATGTTAAAGTGGCTGTTCTAAACCTAAGTACCTACGTAATTGTAATAAAATTCTAGCATGTTTTACAAGCAATGATAAAAATAACGACCCACTCCTGAGCACGGGCCTCCACACAATGCGAGGGGGATTTCGGCCATAATAACAACATTAAAAAATATTATAATAAATCTACTATTCTAAATAACATCTACGATTACCTCGGTGTGCATGCATTTAATTGCGATTGTACATGAGTTCTCGTAGTATAAACATTAGGCTCTATACGTGCTATAATTTCACTTCCCGTCTGGCAGGCACTGGAGCTGGCTGCGACTCGTTATTTATGTGGAGATCAATACGTGCACGAATAATTACATTGACTTTTGCTCTCGGTTATTTACAATAACATAATCCGGAATAACGCATTACATGGTATTGAGTAAACACGCTCACAGACATGTCTTTCTTTATGTAGCCAGAATATATTTTCGAAATGGTTCAACAGCAACGTCAGTTGTTGTCGCTAGATAATATATTAGATCTGTCATCTCCTAAGACAAAACCGTCATAAAAATCGAAATAGAGGACATTTTTGTAATTCTTATAGAGTCTTAATTTTATAATTTAATGAAATAATATACTACAGGCCTTTTAATCGGCCGTTCTACATGAAATAGGTATGCTATTATTATAGTCCAAGTATCGACTCACATGGCGTGCGGTACCATCTATACCGCAAGCACTCTACTTTACAGTTTACTTTGTAAATGGATCAATCGTGCGATATTATGTTCCCGACATTCATATAATGCGTGGCTAATATCTAGGTATATTACATTTACAGCCTGTGCGTTACAATTCGAAAGAAACTATTTAAAATAAGTACTCAGACAAAAGATGGTGGATTTCAAATTACCAGTTTTCGTAAAACAAAATTACCATTAATTATTAATCCGTTCCAGTAGCAGACTTTCGTATAGTTAACTATTGCATGCATACATCGTAAACTAGCTTCACTCACATGCAAGTGTAAAAAACTTTAATACCTACAGCATTCTCACTGACTTGCAAAAAGTATCTAAGTGAGCCGTAACGCGGTGACCGGCCGGGTAATTTAATATTCGTTCGGATAAAAATAACAAAACAATGCTTCGCCAGCTGCTACTTTCGTTTTCCGACCACGTCTTATTGAGCCGGCTGTCAAAATTTTTAACGCCAATTTGCCTCCGTATTATATTAGCACGCTTTGCACATAATCGAACATGCATGTTAACTACCAATTAGTCAATATCTTCATTTATGTTCACCGGACAAATGAATGATGCGCCCGTCAAACGTTCGGAAACATTTTTTATCGAAGCCTCATTGTAGAGATAACATCATTATTATTTCCTTTTAATTGCTTAGGTATTAATTGATTCATACCAATCAATATAGGCAGCATATAAAATCATTCTTATTGAAATTCATAAATATATGGGTAGATACAAGCTTTATACCTACTTAAAAAAGTATATTTTTGAAGGCACGTAGGTACTTACGATAACTCGTTTATTACATGGTTACTCTGACACGTGTAATTTACATGTTAAGCTATATTTATTGTTGTGTCAGATGGGTTCCGTAGAATCAAGATTGGTAGGTAGGTATACCTTAGTATTTATATGAATACATCATTTTGGTAGTTACTTTAGAAAACGCTGAGTCTATTATACTAAGTACATACAATATTTTTTTCATTTAGTATTGATTTCTTTATCATACTTATAAAGTATATTTCTTGTAAAATGTGGAGTGTTATTTAGGCAAACACTGACTGCATTCCAGAGCAGTTCGCAAAGAGTACGCTTAAATTAAGCGGAAGCAGTTTTATTTTATTTACTTAACAATATAGATTTTTATCACGGCAATGTCTTTAAAGGCACTTCGTAAATAACAGTGATTAAAACACCATAAGAGAGTGAAGGTAGGTTCGCACGAAACCAGATCGAACCGGATCCAAATCGGCGGGAGCATTTTCTGAAACTGGAGCAGCGGCCGTCTCGAATATCGCCCCTTATGTCGATAATAAGATTTTCTTTCGTACGCCGCAATACCGCAGTTTCTCTTTTTTGTGAGTGCACCTGCGATGTGGGCCAATCATGGCTTATTTCAAAACGAAATCGTGATTGACGCTTATCCCACATGGTATTGTGTCCCATTCCGTGTAACTAACCACCATAATTATATAAATTTATCAATCATGCCATTTATATTATTTATTACTTAATACAACTCGTTTAATAAATATGTTATAATTAATTAAATTATACAGTTTTAATTTTCCATATCGCAATCTCATTTTAACGATATAAAACTCATTGTGTGAACATCGTATTGTACGGAATTAGACGCATTACGTAATCGTATCTAATGATGTGTCCAATTAGCCTGATCCGCGAAGCAATTCCACAGGACAAAGCGGTCATCGCGGTATAATTTTGGTTCCTAATCGAGCTAAACCTGAGCGACTGGTCGACACACCCGTACATAGAAATGCAGAATCTAACATAAAATACTTTATTCGTACCTACTTCATCACGGACCGACTAATAGATACAACATCGATAAAACATTTTCTATTTCAAAAATCCAATACAATGTTTCGTGGTGATTCCGAGCAAAAATTGTTGAAAATGTTTTCCGATTGACTACTCCATAATGCAGGGATAAATATTTATTTACCAAGACATCACAAGGATCCCTACCGTGTTTACTTTGTGAGCTTCATCGATTTATCATAAAAATAAACATAAATGCGGTTGCGAAAATATCACATCAAATTTATTGGCCAGTTTCGTTATTTAACTGTAACATCAGTCCACATTTAATGTAGAGCGTCTTTGGTGTCTGCACCAAATTTGCATTCGGCCAATCATTTGGTAGAGTCGGCGTGCAGTGCGCGGGCGCAAGCTCGAGCCGCGTGGGAATCTCGAGCAAACGCTATCTGATATAAATACTAGCCATATTTTACGTCAGAATTCGACGCACTTCAGTTGCGCGTAAGCAAGTAATCTCCGCCATTAATGTCACGACTAGATTGTGCATCCTTGTGGAGCCATCGGCTCCCAGTTGCTATAAATCAGCGCGTAAACCGCAATCGACCTATATTGGCATTTATAACGGCCTTATATACACAACTACATAGTATAGACACGTTTATTATCTATCAGCTTAATTATTTCAACCAGATTTCGAACATAATTAAGTAGCGCTTTAATAGCGAGAAATATTGCATCAATACGTTTACTATCTCTAGATACATCGGTACATGCACTCGTTTCAAGTACATTAAGTATTATTAGTCTGTTTCAATTTAGTATTATTACCTTTAGGTATTTCATCTACTGATTTTACATATCTTAAAATAAACTTTTTGTGGATGTTCAGTGATATAGTAGACACGTGGGTGCAGACACTCATCATATTCACTAATGCAATTGTTTTAGCAATTAGTTACATTAGCCTCTGAAACACAACGTTAAGTTTAGCATTCAAAGAATTTCTACTGCAATATGAATATTTTTGTTAAACATAGTGTTTTATTTCGCAACTTGTATCTAAAACATGATTTAATGCGGATTAAGAGCTTCTTGGGATACTTATTAAAAAAATATAACGCTATAACTAAGATAACGAGAAAACGGACCGCTTCACGAATGTAATCGGTAACATCAAAGCCTTTAATTGCATTTACCGCAATTAACCGCGTGTCATACGGATTTATAGTAACGCCAGCCAACAGATGAGGCCCGCAACGATAATTTCACTTTTACCGCGATATAATAACGTAGCATAAAATTGCAACAGTATGAGGGATCAAAGGCTGAGCGTAGCGAGCGTGTCAGTTACGCCAGCAGTGGGATTTTTTCCTGCTGGTCTAATCAATATTTGAATGATGCAGATAATTAGTGCTCCATCTCGTGTAAATGTGCCGAAAATTTTAAATTTGTGCCTATAGCCGTTTTGGAGTTATTCACGAATATATGATCTTGCTGGCGTAACGTTACCGCAGCAGTGTGGTTTTTTCCTGCTGGTCCAATCAAAATTTGAATGATACAGATAATTAGTGCTCCATGTCGTGTAAATGTGCCGAAAATTTTAAATTTGTGCCCCCTTAGGTTTCAGAGTTATTTCAAATCTTGCTGGCGTAACGTTTTGCGAATTCCTGTATCTCAAAAACTGTTTGGCACACAATCATGATTTTTCGTACACACATTAGTGTTAATTTGTGCCCATTTGTGACAGTTTCATATTTCAATAAATCAGAAAGGTTCAGGTGTTATAATATTTTTCCTAAAAAAACTAAAATAGCTCCTTGCTCTTAAACTGGGAAACCTAGAAACCAAATGTTAGTGCTAGCTTGTATTTCTTATGGATCCTAAGCATTTCTATAATGATCGTAAGCCTACTCCAAGGAATTTACGATTTATTACGATTTTATTGCTATCTCGCGGTAAAATAATTTAAACCCTAAATACACGAGTTTCGTATGTTCCGATTACTTTTATTAATATACAAAAATTAGTGCCCTACTTCAAATATACGTGTACCAAATATCAGCTCTGTAAACCTTATAATTATAAAATAATTAATAAAAAACACCATGACAAACTTTCAATGGTTAACCGACCAAATAAAATGAGTTGAAAAAAATGCGGCCGCCCGATACATAGCGCCTACCATCTTAAATGTACACAATAAATTGGCTGTGTGCTAACAGTTCTGTAGAAAAGTGAATGAGTAATATTTATTTTTATATTTTCTTTGTAATGGTTAAACTCGACTTCCTACCCTTGCCCCTTGTCTAGACCCCTTCGTCTGCTCACTGTTTGTACTACCATAAGTTTTTTTTATTATTTCTAATATCAAGATTTTTTTTTTGTTTAATGTAAGTACCTACATTATTTTTATATTTTGATGTTGTGTCAATGAAGTAATGTTTTGTTTGTTTATAATTATTGAAAATACTAATATTTATAAGTGTTCATTCGTTTTATATCTCGATGATGGTGAATGATTTCGATTTAAAGAATGGATATTATTTTTCAAAGTCGTATTGCTGTTTATAAGCGTCGATTTTTTATCTCTAGAAATATATAAAAGAAGATACTTTTACTGTTGTTGTGTGTTATTAGTTAAAGCTCATTTAGCTACACGAAACATAAAAGGAATATTAAGGAAGGTACCTACATATTTAAATTCAGCATACCCTGTGATTATACATTTATTTACCTTATTTAATAGTTTATAAATACACTCCAAAGTATTATGTACGCGTCTGCACTCATTACAACGCTGTCAATTGAAATAGGATGGCTTGAAGTACGGAGAGTTCGCTTGTTTCTATACATTCCAATTCCGTCAGTTAACCACCGAAAGCGCTTCGTGATGGTTATTTATTAATAATATTTTAGTTGTAAGGTTTACAGAGCTGATATTTGGTACACGTATATTTGAAGTAGGGCACTAATTTTTGTATATTAATAAAAGTAATCGGAACATACGAAACTCGTGTATTTAGGGTTTAAATAATTTCACCGCGAGATAGCAATAAAATCGTAATAAATCGTAAATTCCTTGGAGTAGGCTTACGATCATTATAGAAATGCTTAGGATCCATAAGAAATACAAGCTAACACTAACATTTGGTTTCTAGGTTTCCCAGTTTAAGAGCTAGGAGCTATTTTAGTATTTTTTGGAAAAATATTATAACACCCGAACCTTTCTGATTTATTGAAATATGAAACTGTCACAAATGGGCACAAATTAACACTAATGAGTGTACGAAAAATCATGATTGTGTGCCAAACAGTTTTTGAGATACAGGAATTCGCAAAACGTTACGCCAGCAAGATTTGAAATAACTCTGAAACCTTAGGGGGCACAAATTTAAAATTTTCGGCACATTTACACGACATGGAGCACTAATTATCTGTATCATTCAAATTTTGATTGGACCAGCAGGAAAAAACCACACTGCTGCGGTAACGTTACGCCAGCAAGATCATATATTCGTGAATAACTCCAAAACGGCTATAGGCACAAATTTAAAATTTTCGGCACATTTACACGAGATGGAGCACTAATTATCTGTATCATTCAAATTTTGATTGGACCAGCAGAAAAAAATCCCACTGCTGGCGTAACTTACTCTAGCGAGCGGTCATCTCTCGCTAAATGCCAGGGGTCGGGCCGATCGCACCGCGTGACGACGGCGACGCTCTGGTATGCGTAGCTAGCTCCCATTTACGGTAAGTGTACGGTAAGAATACGACAGATATGTATACAACATAGACAATTACACAAATGTTCTTATAATATAAGATAATATGATTTCTATGAAAAATATTGTCCAGTCAAAGATGATTGTAATTGCGTCCGTGTTTCATTAGTCAGACGTAATTAGCAGTGTACCTATTATCCAATAAAATTATTAGCGCGTTACTCATAAAGTGCAATAAGCTTATTACACGACAGAACCTATTAGTTAGTAGATAAGTAACATATAATATTACTATAGACGGTCTGATACTCTCTAAATACAACAAAATATATTACCTAAATACATACGGTCTATTTCTCTTTATATATTGGTGTGATGTCGTGGTCTACTTCACCTTGAGTCAATCAGAAAATGGCCAGCCACTGCGGCGACGTGTTCACGAGTATTTCGAATCAATTCTATGTAAAACGTCCAATTAAAACCGTCACATTGTGGTACTGAAGGAGCATATCGCGACTCGTATCTCGTGGGCCCCGGCCGCGCGCCGCCGCCGCCGCCGCACTCTTCGGATCCCAGGTGCCTCCGCTAGCCATTATCACCACATCAGAACTTCACAGTTAATTGTCCGAGTATTTTTGTTGTAAATAAATACAACGCAATTTGTAGACATCGTTCGATGGCTCCGCCAGATAAGGTCGAGCATTGTAGTTGCGATATTGAGGCCGTTTATTCCGTGTTAATTAAAGATATCGAGCTAAATCTATTCTGTCGATTAGTGGTGAACTATTTAGTAAAACAACTCTGCCGATACTACTCTATATGCAGTTAATTAGTAGAAGTTTCTTCGCGGAAAACTCCACCACTCAGTCAACGCCAAAAATGTTTTTCTTTAATCTTAATTCAGGCAGCATAGGTTGATTTTTACGTCAACATTTAACATATTTTACATACCTTAATTTAAATAGCATACGGATTTTAGATTCTTCAATAGATTTATTGATTTTAGCGTGCTATTGTTATTGCCTCATAAATCTTCGGAACATCTGCCACTATCTGCCTAGAACGGCTTGAAAGTAGGAATAAAACAAAGTGAAATTAAATGTAATGGTTATTTGAGTACTTACTGAGAAACAGCACGACATGTCTTAGCTTTCCAGGTACCAGACCCTACATTATTGAGTAGGCAGACATTGGCTTATAAGTTGAATGAATAGATCGTAATAGTAATGTAATTAGTAATTTTAATTTTTGTGTAAACTAATATTTTTTATTTGAATTGTTGATAGAAAATAAAAGGTACCTTTTGTCATTTAACTTACTTAACTACCTTTTCACCGTCGCTGGCCGTGCCTTTCTAAGCTGATTTTGTACCCACGATTGAAACAATTGAGAAGACAAGACATTTCAAATATAATCTTGCTTTATAAAAACAATATCAAAAACAATAAGTCACATTACGCTCCTAAAAGATAGAGCTAAGCATTAAAGTGATGATCAGTTGGCCGGTCCGGCCGCCCGCGCCCCGTCGGTGGTGGTGAGCGCGACGACGACGCGACGCGGCCGTCTTGGCTCCGTGGTGCAACCGCGCTCGTTAACCCACATGCACCGAACCGCCACGCCGCCTCGCCGCGCCGCGCCACCGCCAGGCGAACAAAGTCATCAAATTCGCTACAAATTAATCAATTATTAAAATGCAAGGACTTCTTGGAAGGATTGAAGGACGTGTCTGTAATTATGAACGTTGAACGGCCAGTCACAAGCGCATTCAGATATACTGTTAAGCCAGAGAGAGCCAGATCTTTTGAACATTATGACTAACTTAAAGAAGAATAACTTAAAGTATGAATTACAGAATATATTTCAGAGAAATCATTCAGTACCAAAATTATAAATATGTACCTCCAAAGCAAGTGATGATATAATTCCACTTTAATTGAGATATTAAATTCTGAAAAACCCAGAAACGAGATTGATCCCACGCGTTAAGACCACGCACTTGCGAGGAGGGGATTAAATGCGGTGGCGTATATCGTTTACAACCATTTCAGACCACACCTTACAATAAGTAATTTCAACATTGAAAGGGCTACCAGAAAGGAAATACATGAGTGTACAGCAACAATATTTGTTACAAAAAATCAATTCATAACGGAATGTAAACCCTAGTAATTTTATTGGCATAACATTATGCCTACAACGATTCGCTCAAAACTATTTTAATGTTGTTACCGTGTTGCGACTGCAGACCCAAACCAATTGCAATAATCGACGCTTATCGGTTAACTTAATAGCTGACAAAGCTATTACGAGACCTGATTCTCAGAAAAACCACCGCGGCGACCTTAGCGCGGATGACTATAATGGGCACCTGCGCCTCTACCGACGCGACGGTACCTACCGGCTCCGCTGGGATTACCCACTACAAAAAGTTTTACCACATTAACCCAATAATCTTTACCTTTATAATACAACTAGCTTTTGCCCGCGACTTCGTCCGCGTAGACTTAAAAAAAAAAAAAACCGGGCAAGTGACTTAAGACTTTTTAGTACTTTTTAGTGCGCCAGGGTTTTTTAAGTGAGTATTTGCTTTTTTATAAAAATAATTTTATTTTACGATTTTTATTGGAGCCATACAAACTTTATCACGGTACCTAATTCGGTGAATGCGTGTTTTGGTAGGTAGGTATATAAGTAGAGCCAAAATCCCAAATCCCCCTCCCCTTCTCCACCCCTTTTCCTCCCCTCTCTTCCTTCTGCTCCCTCCCCCTCCATTTCCCTTTCCCTTTCCCCTCCCCCTTCCACTTCCCCCTACCTTACGTCTTCCCCTTCCCCCCTCACCTACCCTATGCATACTAAGTTTCAAGTCAATCGGGTACAAACATATTTTTCTGCCGTACTTTTCTACCTTTAGTTTCCCCCTTTTGGGTGTTGATTTACGAAATGATTTTTTATGGGATCAAACTGAAGTAGTACCTACCATATTCAGCTCAGCTTATACCCCAATTATTTAAAATGAATAATCATAACCAATCTCGAGATATGGATGACTAAACATTCGCTGACCCCGCTCTCCCCTTTTCCTTCAAAATATTAAAAACGCTGAAACCCCAGTCTGATTATTTAAAATGAACAATCATAACCAATTTCGAGATATGGATGACTAAAAATTCGCTGACCCCGCTCTCCCCTTTTCCTTCAAAATATTATAACGCTGAAACCCCAGTCATTTAAAATGAACAATCATAACCAATTTCGAGATATGGATGACTAAACATTCGCTGACCCCGCTCTCCCCTTTTCCTTCAAAATATTAAAAACGCTGAAACCCCAGTCTGATTATTTAAAATGAACAATCATAACCAATCTCGAGATATGGATGACTAAACATTCGCTGACCCCGCTCTCCCCTTTTCCTTCAAAATATTAAAAACGCTGAAACCCCAGTCTGATTATTTAAAATGAACAATCATAACCAATCTCGAGATATGGATGACTAAACATTCGCTGACCCCGCTCTCCCCTTTTCCTTCAAAATATTAAAAACGCTGAAACCCCAGTCTGATTATTTAAAATGAACAATCATAACCAATTTTGAGATATGGATGACTAAACATTCGCTGACCCCGCTCTCCCCTTTTCCTTCAAAATATTAAAAACGCTGAAACCCCAGTCTGATTATTTAAAATGAACAATCATAACCAATTTCGAGATATGGATGACTAAACATTCGCTGACCCCACTCTCCCCTTTTCCTTCAAAATATTAAAAACGCTGAAACCCCAGTCTGATTATTTAAAATGAACAATCATAACCAATTTCGAGAAATGGATGACTAAACATTCGCTGACCCCGCTCTCCCCTTTTCCTTCAAAATATTAAAAACGCTGAAACCCCAGTCTGATTATTTAAAATGAACAATCATAACAAATTTCGAGATATGGATGACTAAACATTCGCTGACCCCGCTCTCCCCTTTTCCTTCAAAATATTAAAAACGCTGAAACCCCAGTCTGATTATTTACAATGAACAATCATAACCAATTTCGAGATATGGATGACTAAAAATTCGCTCACCCCGCTCTCCCCTTTTCCTTCAAAATATTAAAAACGCTGAAACCCCAGTCTGATTATTTAAAATGAACAATCATAACCAATCTCGAGATATGGATGACTAAACATTCGCTGACCCCGCTCTCCCCTTTTCCTTCAAAATATTAAAAACGCTGAAACCCCAGTCTGATTATTTAAAATGAACAATCATAACCAATTTCGAGATATGGATGACTAAACATTCGCTGACCCCACTCTCCCCTTTTCCTTCAAAATATTAAAAACGCTGAAATCCCAGTCTGATTATTTAAAATGAACAATCATAACCAATTTCGAGAAATGGATGACTAAACATTCGCTGACCCCGCTCTCCCCTTTTCCTTCAAAATATTAAAAACGCTGAAACCCCAGTCTGATTATTTAAAATGAACAATCATAACAAATTTCGAGATATGGATGACTAAACATTCGCTGACCCCGCTCTCCCCTTTTCCTTCAAAATATTAAAAACGCTGAAACCCCAGTCTGATTATTTACAATGAACAATCATAACCAATTTCGAGATATGGATGACTAAAAATTCGCTCACCCCGCTCTCCCCTTTTCCTTCAAAATATTAAAAACGCTGAAACCCCAGTCTGATTATTTAAAATGAACAATCATAACCAATCTCGAGATATGGATGACTAAACATTCGCTGACCCCGCTCTCCCCTTTTCCTTCAAAATATTAAAAACGCTGAAACCCCAGTCTGATTATTTAAAATGAACAATCATATCCAATTTTGAGATATGGATGACTAAACATGCGCTGACCCCGCTCTCCCCTTTCTCGTCAAAATGATTAAAAATACGGAAACCCCAGTCTGATCAATTCAAATAAGCAATCATAACCAATATCGAGATATGGATGACTTATTAAAACATCCTTTGACCCCGTTTTCCCCTTTCCCGTCAAAATAACAAAACTCGACCACCCCTATACAAACTTTCACTCCACATTTCACCCCTTAGGGGTTGAATTTCCAAAAATACGAAAGAAATCTAAACACAAACTTTCATTCCCCTATTTCACCCCCTTAGGGGTTGAATTTTCAAAAACCCTGAAATTACTCTTATTTATTTTTGAAAATACACCTAATCACCAATTTAAGTAATTCTAACTTCAAAAATGACGGAACTTCCATACAAACTTTTATCCCCTATTTTACCCCCTTAGGGGTCGAATTTTCAAAAACCCTGAAACCCATATTTATTTATTTTTCAAAAGACACCTAATCAGCAATTTTCATAATTCTAACTTCAAAAATGACGAACTTCCATACAAACTTTCATCCCTTATTTTACCCCCTTAGGGGTTGAATTTCAAAAAACCCTTTCTTAGTACACCTCTACACATCAAGACAAACCCACCCTCCAAATTTCAAGTCTCTACGATCAGCGGTTTAGGCTGTGCGTTGTCTGTCAGTCAGTCAGTCAGTCAGTCAGTCAATCAGGACTTTGATTCTTATATATTTAGATTAGCTTTAGTCTTCAGAACAATGAACGTACCCTACGAGCAATATAGCGTTAATCCACCTCGCTACAGTTCGGCTGTTGCGAAATATTTAAGTAATGTCAAAAGCACTATTTTTAACAGTGTTAGTTGCAAAACAATTTCGCATGCTAACTTAGTGTTTCGTACGGAGTAATGACAGGCTGTACACAATTTAGAACAGTTTAAAATATCTTTGTAAAGCAATGACGTAAAGTACTGATTGAATTTTGGATTTTACGAGCTATGCACCAGAGCCATTGGATGGAGTACATAATATATATTCTGTAAATTTACGATCATCAATCGGTGGGATTACCTCATCCTCCGACAGTGCAACTAGGCTAATGGAAAATAATTATTTATCACCAGACGCGAAAACGAGAGTCATTTAAGTAGAGTTCTAAATGTTCGTTGTTATTGTCTTTAAGAGCCATAACACACCGGGACGCCATGGCGACGTCGCCAGCCACCGTAGCCAACTAATTCGTATTGAAATTTATGACAGGTAACACACCTGGTGACGGAGTGGCAACGTCGCCATCAATACAGATTGTTTGGATACGTTGCCGGCGACGTCGCCATGGCGTCCCGGTGTGTTATGGCCCTTAGAATTGTTTCCAATTTAATTTGATTCCGATACACATCAAGTGTCTACCTATTATTAATAGGCGCGTCCACAAGCTTCGAGCAGCCGCGCCGAACAATAAGTTGTGCCATTATGTCAAAAATGATGTGGACACGTGTGTTTACACATAGGTATTGTAACAAAACACTGACGAGATCTAGCAACTACAAATATTAAAACAAAAAATAACGTCATAGTTCTTAATTAAAGATTCGTTCCAACGCTTTTATTGCTTTCAAATATTATGTTCCGTTTTAGTCATAACAACAGTTACAAAGTTCATCGCACACAATTGAGACAATGTATGTAATTTTTTGATTAAATTACACGGTGCATAATACAAGGATACTGTAGATATCGCGTAGGTAAATACTAACTTTTCTACATCTGTGTTTTCTCATGAAACTTCTACTGAAGTTAGAGAATGGTGCTGATTTTGTTGGTACACCACTAAACTAGAATAACTGTATCGCCATCCTTCTCATGATCGTAACGTATGCGCAAGGCCGAAATACTTTTAGATACGTCAAATTTAGTTTGATCGTAACTTGTAGCCAACATAATAAGTACCAATATCTATTTTTTGATACATAAACTCAGTTGCAGCTGAGTACCTACGCGTAAAGTATACAAGCAATAAATTTATTTAGTGAAATATCAACGAGTTACCATTGTATCAGTTGTCAGGTGAAATACTACACCGCATGTTTCGGTCCCTCGCGCCTGCTCCAATTCGTCGTGTCGTTTGACAGACCTTTCTCATTTTACGTGTATCGAACACGTATCATGGAAACCTCTACTGTAAATAATATAACAATCAACTCAAATAAGTAACTATTATGTATATAGAAACGAAGGATGTGTAAATATGTATGGTAATATAGAAAGTAAAACTATTTAAACAACCACTAGAATTATAAACCGTGTGATGCTCTCGTTTCTGCTTTCATCTTAATAAACATTAATGTTCAGTTTTATTTTTTGGTATTCAAATTGAAAGCCGCGAGCGCACCGCGCCGCGCGCGTGCGGGCTGCACAGGCGCGGTGGCGCGGTGGCGGCGCGGGCGCAAGCAATGATGCTGATAGGCGCGCCGCGTGACTTGTTCGCCGTTTTGTACAGGATCTAAAGACACGGAGCAACCTTATTAATTAAACATTCCAATACGGATATATTTCGCTTATACTTTTCTGTGCTGTGCAAAAGCGATGTCGTTTTGTTAGTAATGTCTTAAATACACAGAATAACCGGGTATTTTTTATCTATTTCAGATTGACTTCGCCTCCTGTCCTCGAGGAATCTCACAGAATCATGGAAAAAAAAACTGCATGTGTTACATTCTGTGCCGAAAATCGGAATAATTAAGTTCTCGTCAAGGAAAGAATAAGGGGTGGGGTGAATAATGGGAAAAAGGAACGTACGGATCAAGTTCACACACTCGATTGGTCCGCCGATTGACTCGAGCACGTTGGGCACGTCCGAGTAGCACCCCAGCCCGCCTCCGCGCACCCGCACTATCAGTTACCGACGCTCAAGCGACTGCCAATAAAGTACAAGTCATACCGGGTTATTCTCTTATATACATTTAGATTTATTTACTGTAGTACAAATACAAACTGAACATAAACACGACGAGCTTGATGTAGCGAAGCCGACGGGACCACTAACCGAGTTGTCGTCCTCGGTTGTAAATGAAACGGTAGTCATGACGGCCACTGCCCCAGAACTGTCAAAGTCGGATTTCTTTGATTTCGTCGTGTCCAACGAGGTAACTGATGCTCAGTACAAACAACAGATGCGATCTGTCAATGTGTTCATGGAATCTCCCGATTCGAGATCGAACCCCTTGCTCTCGGAGGAGCCCAAAGAACAGAACAACAACAGCCTGCTGAGCGTAACGGCCGCGCCGGCCGGCGCCACTGGAGGCATGACCGCCGCCGCCGCCGCCGCCGCCGCCGCCGCCGCCGCCTCCACCACCCTGCAGAGCTTCGACTCGATATGGAACGTGGACCGCGAACGCGACCGCCTGGACAGTACCATGCTAGAAGATCTCAACAGTACCACTCAGTTTTATTGGAATCAAGAAAACGACATTAATAGCGCTCACCCTTGCACTGAAGCCACGATTTCTAACAAACTGATCAACAACACTGACGGACAAATCTATACACTGACTGTACTCAACCACGATATGACTGAAAACAGCTCGAATCGTTATTGGGGAAAAGAAGAAGATGTGTCTATGTCCAGTCCGACCGACATAGAGACGACCAATGCATTAGACCTCGAAAGCATTTTAAATATGAATGGATTTCCAAGTGACTTCAATCAGGATTTACCAAAAGTAGAAGGATTCAATTACGAGGACGGTGATTCTGAAAGCCAAAATCCTGATATGAGCACGAGTGATTTAGTAAAAGTAGAACCTTATAATTATGAAGACAGTGAGTTCGCGAGCAGTGATAAGAAAGATGATTCTCATAGTTCATCTATAATCGGTACTCCTAATCTATTAGAAAGTCAAGTAGAATTCAATAATAATAACAACGATTGGAAAATAACTGACCAAAATACGGAATCAAATGAATCTTTGCTTAGAAGTGCATTACAAGGGAAAGCTTTCATTAGATATAGTAGTATTATACAAAAGAATGCCGCTAAACTCGACGCTAGCGCCGAACTGAAGAGAGTCATTAATAATAATAACAAAGCTGACGTACCGTCCATGTACCCAGATGCTAAAGATACTGACACGGCACTCCTCATGTCAATATCCCCCCCGAACCGTTTAAACATATCGATATTACTAGAAGACCCGAATACTACTGTAGTCGCAAATGGAGACAATCCTACGTCGACACAGAGTGTGGACGATATCATACTATCACGACTCGATGCAAATTATCCAGAGGATTACGAAAAGTTAAAGAGTATAACGACGGAATTAGGTGAGTCTATCCAACCGTTTTGTACGGTAGAGCCCATCGACCCGACGCGTAGTGTTTACAATATACATCATTTGAACGGCGAGCTGGTGACGATGATCCCCGCCGGGGAAGTCCAGCTGCCGCAGCATTTGCTCGTGACCGCGTCGCCTACCGTGTCGAGTACTAAAACGAATAAGCAAAAATGTAATAAGCGAATACAGCATAAGAACTCGCCACCGACGTCGCAAGTGCAGTCGGGGACCACCATCCAGTCCGCCACCTCCACATCGAACGGCGTGAGGAAGGAGAGGTCCCTGCACTACTGCTCCATTTGTTCGAAAGGATTCAAAGACAAGTACTCTGTGAACGTGCACGTGAGAACACACACGGGAGAGAAGCCCTTCACGTGTTCGCTGTGCGGAAAGAGCTTCCGACAGAAGGCTCACCTCGCGAAACACTACCAGACGCACATCGCGCAAAAGAACGCGGCCGCCAACGGCGGCGCGGCGAAGCCCAACAAGACGAGGTAACCGCCGCCGACGCCGCAGCCGCCCTCTCCTCACGCACCCTTCGTAGTCAATTGAACTTTGTCACGATGATATCATAACTTTCTTATAATCGATACTTACAAGGCTGAAAATATCACAGATGAATTTGGTAAGGTGCTAATAAAGTTATAATTCATAGAGAAATAAGACAGTTGCGAAAGAGAGATGTGAAGGTTCTCGGCCGTCGGCCGTTATTCTTGTTTGTTAATTTGTGTGTAATTCCGCCCGTTACCGAATACAATTTAGCTTTAGCTAAGAACAGATACTGATAAGTGTTTTATGAGATATTAGAATCTACATTCCATAGGTATTTATTAGTCATAAATAAATATTAGTTTACTTTAGGAGTCACATACGATGTATTTACATGCATTTTAGTATAAGTAGGTAGATATTGTAATAAGTTCCTCAGTCACGAAATCTTGGTTTGCGTCTATTTGTCTAAATATTGATTTATCAATATTGCGTCTCGAACGGCATCAGATAACACTAGTGAACAATGATGAGCAGCGCCCGCGCCCGCGCCGCGACGGGATTAGGCGCTGGTCGCGGCGCGCCGCCGCCGTAATTTCTCCCGCTGCGCGGCCGACTGAACTTTCTAAAAATATAAAAAAATAACAGAGTAAAAGAACGAGCATTCAGAACCCACAATCTTTCACCGCTCAACTATCGCGTCTCTACACTGTATCCTCTCAGTGCGGATGGTGCCTTTTTTTCGATATGACTATACTGTCATTTTTTTACAATTCTATTTATTTAGTGTAGGTAATCACTGTGTCTGATCTCAGAATTTGATTCAGTGCGGATAGAAAACTGAGGTAATCTAGGTATCTGGCGGTTGCCGGGACGGGGTGATCATTATTCGAGTGTCCATATCGGACGAGGCGACGCAGCGCGCGCAGTGAACGGTGGTTTCTCATTCCCGATATAATGTCTTACGCCTCGTACTGGGAGAGGCCTGATTGCTCTCAGATTGCTATAAATTAGAAATACAAGTGGTATTTCAATCGCGGTCTTTAAAATGGTGCTCCCTTTCTCATCCAACAAATTGGCCTTTCTTTGTGCCGTCCGCGTGTATAACACGCCTCCTCTTATATCTTCTAGACATTGTTTACAGTTGACTACCTATGTCAGTAATCATTTTATGTCTTCCCATTATTACTTACCTACTAGTTATTAGCCATGAAACGGTAATCTTAAAGATGAAAGTGCATGAAAGTACCGTGCATGCTTGCCACTACCTAGTGAAAGTAATTACCTAATATAGACATCATTCTAATCTGTTTCACTGGTATTTTCAGTTACATGTCTGCTTGGATTGGACTCTTACACTTCAATCTTTTTGTTTTGTGTTATTATCTTTTTCTATTTGCTTAGAAACTTAAATACGATTCATATACCTGGTCTGCTTCTGTGCGTGTATGATAAATATATGTATTTGTATTTCACATGATTGCAAGTGTCGTTTGGGTAGGTCGCAGAGTAAAGCTTCATTAAAATTATTATTTACGTTCTTAGAGCCTATAGTAGAATATTAACGCGAATTACTGCAAATTGGATAATTCTGAAACATGATAATAACATAATCAACATGTCTAATTTACAAAATACTTAACAATCTCAATTTGGTAATAATGCTAAATTAGACACTTCGAAGAACGCAAGCTTTTTGTGTAGAAAGCATAAATATGATTGAGTCATCTATGTAAGTACCCATCCATCGCACTGAGTCGTGAAAATAAGATCATTAGCACTGAAACCTACTATGCTTAACTCACGATAATGATTCATTTTCTTACTCTACAATGTAGAGTATGTATGTAGAGTCTACTGATTGCTCTGGTTATATATTAAACGTCCTTCTATTATCAAACTATTGACTTATAATAATGATAATGATAAAGTGGAAAATAACTGTTTTACTGTTCCTACTCGGGTTGTAGGTACTTTAGATATTAATTGTTCCGTGATCCAAGTACGAATACAATAAATACGTTAATAGGCTATACCATGCAGTGTCTATTATAATAGTTCAATTACGTTCCGCGATTGAAATTAAACCACCGGTATTAAGGTCAAGTTGTAATATTTCGGCCTCCGCACGTCAGGCGGCTTGAGCGCGGGCGCGCGCTATCACACAATGTCATTACGGCACGACCTAGGATTTTTTACGAAGCTATTTAATTAGACGTTATCTTTAAAGCTTATTTTAATAATATAAGCATCGTAAGAGGAAAATATTTATATTATCTACCTACGTATACGTCGATCAATTAGGTACAACTTTAAGTAGGTATGTTCATTCGAATACATATTTAGAAAACGACCCGTTTTTAAATCTATGCCTATGTATTAAAAAATTGAAATCCAATATAATAAATCAACAGATTACCTGGACCTAGATCTGCTCTAGGAATTTATAGAGATCTTATTTGCATGTATAATACCTACCTAACTGCTTTTGTTAAAAATTAATAAATATAAATTCCCAATCCAATTTTGTCATATCAAATGAACCACGTTATTATAGAAACTCTTAACTAGGGCTATTTATCATATGTTTAATGTTGCCGATATCAATACGCATCTTGCCAGCAGCAATACTGATAAAAATGTATTTATTTTTAAACAAACACTGCCTTCTGATGCTCTTGTGTGACTGTGAAACTTAGTAAGAGTAACGCTCAACGCCAATCCAATGGCGTATTTGAGTGATGAAATGGTTAACAAAATAAGGACATTTAATTAACTTCTGCAGACTTTCATTTGTTTAAACTGAACGTGTAGGTATTCAACTATTTATACGAAACAAAATCTTTTCGTTTGTTCTGTGGTATCATATTTTATTTTAAAAAATGACTGAATTTCTCTTCTAGTTATCATTTCAAATGATGCACGTGGATAATGTTTGCAGGACGATCCCAACCACGATTGCCGCAAACATTAGTGTAAACGCATAGTTATAGAGCCAGAGGAAACTCTTTTAACAATACTCATTACCTTGTAAATATGTATCATGAATGGATTTTATAGAGATGTTGATTTGCGAAGTAAAATTTATACTCTACCACTTGTATCTCATTAGATGGTATTTGAAATGTTAGCGAATTTATAGTTTTAATAAGTACCTAATTAATAAATATTGCGAGATTTACCAGTTAATTATAAGATACTATGGCTACCTTCATAAATTATGTGAGTGCATAAATGGTTGTTAATATATTCGTGTAATATATTAAATATGTTGGTTTTTGAGAACATTATTATGAAAAAGATTTATTTTTGAAAAGGATTGTATTGATCGATTTTTATTGCATTTGTTCCTGAGTTGATTATTAGATTTTATTGATAATTATGTCTTGTTTATAAGGATTCTATGAGTAATTATTTGCATGAGTAATTTAATGTTTATGTAGTAAACGCGTAGCTTTAAGGGACGTGGATGAAGAGGAGAGACTTAACATTGAACGCGACTTCCAAAATTGGCCATTGTAAATATTGTTTTTACTGAAGATCAGAACGCAATTTCTATTCAAACATAAATTATGAAAATAGTAAATATTCTGTAATCATTAGATACTAATTATATTTTTAGGTTTGTTCGGTAATGTAAATTATTTTTTCTGCCTACTCATTATGGAGACTTTGCCCTTTGTAGGCAATTCAAATTTGTATAAAACTACTCCTAGCGTTCATCCACCCTCCCTTAAACTGAAGCCGTCCTGTACAATACTTCATTATTTATTTTTAGAATTATAATTTAAGTTGAAGAAAAATGGAAAACAAAAACATAATTGTATTTTGATTAACCGGAGCTGTGATTTTTTTGCTTATCTGTATATCTATTATACAGTGTCGCCGAGCGATGTCGCGAGAGCGTCGCGTCGCGTCGCCGACACTGGCCCAATCACTGAGGTCTTCCGAGTTGATGACACTCGTGGGGTACTTTCGTATGACGCTTTGATACTCCCTTAACGTCAATTATTACTATACAATAGAGTCAATTACTCCTTAAATTTAGATACCTACTAATTTTAATACAATAACATACAGATACAGCGAACAAAACTGCTTTTAACGTCGTGATCAACGGTTAATGTATAAATGTTACAAAGCCATGGTTTTAAGAGAGCTTCGTCATAAAAGTATCCCACGCTAGAGTCCAGCGGCAGACTTAATGTCAGATATGATCTGGTCACGTTAAATCAGTATCACACCTTAAGGTATGTGTAATATAATAATTGTAGCTACCATAATTTTTTACAAGATTTACAGTTTTGTAATGAATTTCTATATTTTTACTTTCCTATGTTAGTTTGCTAATAAAATGTTTTTATAATATGAGTATTTGTTTTTCTCCTTAATATCAATCCGCATAACATAACTTTGGTATCGTGTCTACTGAAAATGGTAAGTTAAAAGACAAAAAGATGTTTATGGTATTTGTCTGTGAAGAAACATATAAATAACTGCCCCCAGTTCGAAACTTCATGATCTATCATATCCAGTAGTAAAATTGTTATGATATCTTTGGTATCTACTGTAATGTAATGAATCGCTATCTGTAAAAACCCATGCTATTTATTGTGGTTAAAGCTCTAAAACTGTTTTATGAAATCTGTCAACAATGTATCACTCAATATATTGCAACCGGAATGTTAAGAATCCAAATTAACATGCATGAATCATTGGATCGCGTAACTTGCGCGCGTTGATGTCTTTCGTAGAGACATTTTATAAAATCGTATAATACATAAATGTGCTTGATTTTTCTGTTCAATGAAAATTAATAGTGAAATAAACAAAGACATTTACATGGGATTAAAGGTGAATTTGTACATAATTGCATGTCAATCCAAAAATAGGGCAGTGAACTGCAGTACGTAGCTATTATACATTTTATATATACTTATTTATCTTAATTATTTGTAGTGAAGATGCATGTTGCTCCATCAATAAAATACTCATGTATAAATTCACAAGACTTTCATAGAGTAAATAGAGCATCATTATTACGATATAAGGAACTACACAAATCTTGTAGAATACCCTACAAATCATTGATTTGAATACGAGATAAACAGTTTGATATTTCCGGTCTTTTAACTACTAAGTGCGAAAGTAATGTAATGTACTGCTAATTTTATTAAAACTGTAGGTAATAGGTACATGATATTTGTTTTTTTTAAAGAACAGGAAAAAAAATGCAGACGAAAATTATTTTTATACCACCAATTTGTAATGCAAAAGGTTTTCCTGGGACTGGCACGAGTAGGTATGTTAATCCGATAAGTACAAAATTGTATAAACGACTACTTACATAAATATACTTTATTTTTTTATATTCTGTCATACATTATGTTTACCAATTCGTTCAAAATGCAAAATCCCATTTTCGGAGAATCAGTTGGTGTATGAGGGTAGAGTTCAAAGTGATAATACCTATATTACCTCTGGGGCATTTACAGGGGTCTTTATATTTAGACAGCTTTTAGTTGTTACCTATTGCTGGCATCAGGAAATGTTGACCGATTTTGACTTGAATTGGTGGTAATCTTGTAAAATAATTATTCAGTCAATTGCCAATTAAATGTGTTCATTTCATGCAGTTTTACCTTCATTGGGAACTTACTTATTGTGATAAAATTAAGAGTATTGAACAAAAAGCACATATACCTACAAATAGCATATGGCTATGGCCGGTCCGCGACGCATTGTTTCCCGCGGTTCCGGCGCACACACACCGCACCGGGCGGCGGCCCACAGGCGGTAATTAGCTCTATTGTGGACGGACCGATCCTATCGACGCCACAAATACTTCCGATGGATTTACGTACCTGCTTTCCATTCATTGTTTACTTGCGTGTTCTTTATTAATTGCCTGCTTCGTCGAACATAAACCGAATACAATAAAGATAGCTCAATTCATTACATTCGGAGCGCTGCCGCTTCGCGACCCCGCGGCGGAATGCCGACGCCATGTCTGAATGGAATACGCAGGTTTTGTTGTCATGATAAGATCATCATAATATATTTAATTTAAAACCCTAATTGATGCGTAGGTAGCTAGTCTTGATACTTAACATCGTGTAACTATTTAACGTACCTATAGCCCGAGTTTCAAGAGATGTTGCCGGATTCCTAACGTCTATAATATTTACCTAGGTAAGTAGGTATATGGAAATAAATAAAAGTGTTACTTGAATTGTTTTATAAAAGTGCAATAGTCTGGCGTTCCTCCGATATATGGTTATAGAGTGAAAAAACTGGAACTATATCAATAGCAACAGGGAAAAGTTGTAAATAAGGGCAAACAACAATCCATATAGAGTATACTGAGCACTCGCACGAATTTAAAATAACTAAGTTATGAGCTCAAGAAAGCGGACAGCAAAACGGAAGCATAGCGGACGACCTTCCCTCGCACAAACATAGCTATAGGTAAGCTCGCGTACGGACGGCGGTAGTAGCTCCAGTAAAAAACGACCAATACATATAAAGTCCACGATATAAATCACACCAAGTGCTTACGTATGTAAGAAAAAGAAAATATACAAATGCTTGTAGTACACTTAATGTAAACAGACATGTGGATATTGTGAGGCACTTCAACTTTCTCCTTCTGATGGGCCGTCAATCATCATAAATTAGAGACGATTTTCCAGTTATCACTCCGATATAAATTCATACTCGCATAAAGTTAAAAGCACGACATAATTTGTTAATGCATTGCAATTATCAACATGCGTAAAGAATAATATTCGCCATTACTTGAACAGGTTCCCTCTTGAACTTAAGATTTTGTGTTTGTTCTACACCTATATAAAATTACTGCTTAGGCATAGATAGGTTCATAAAATACCGTACCTCCATAAACTGACTACGTGCTTTCGGAAATAGTAGAGACTTACAAGCACCTACGCTAGTACAAAACTTGCCAAATTCAAGAGTCGCTAACAAACTATGTAATTAAATAAAATGATTCACGGTTACATCGAAAATTCCGAATACCGCAACGTGGTCAAGCACTATTACTCACTTGCAGAGTGCTCGTTAGACCGCGGTCCAAGCTAAAGAATCATTACTATTATATCCAAAATTTAATAACGATAGCACTTTGTAGGAAATGAACGAAACTAAACCAATGATAAATGATAGGCGGAGTGAAAACAACAGACGAACTATGCACGTAACCGGCGTCATTAGTGCGCGCTACAGGAAATCGTACATTACGAGTGAAAACTGAGCGTTCTGCATTTTCAACTGAACGGTGAGGATACTCGTGCCGAGTCTCATAAACAATTTGTCGTAATAATCAATATTTTCTCAACGGTGCATCTATAATGCAACGGCGCGGTGGTCACTGGTGCGGCAGCTTATTGTGCATAACAGTTCATATGTGCGCTATATTACCGGCCGCTATGTTAATAAAAGATTAACCCCCAAATTTATAGAGCTTTTAGCCAGTGGTGCCATGGTTTTACAAAGCATTTCTAGGAACAAAAGCCAATGTAAGTAATGATTTGTAATGCCAATGTAAGTCCATTATAACTTTCTATAAATTTGGCGTAAACATTTATATTGCCAAATCAAGGAAGTAATGTTTATAGCTTTGTGTAGGTACGGGAAGTCACCACGCTTTTGAACTTAAGTATTCAGATGCAAATACCGCACTATATTGCCCTCATTAAAATAAAAAAACGCATTTCCTGATATAACATAAGACTGCTATACCTATCTAGGTACTTTTATTTCCTGAAGACATTTAATTGCTTTATAAAAGGTGCTACCGGCATTAAGTACTCAAAGTTCAAAGGTGTAGCCTTTTTTATTGGAGATTAGAAGAAGAGATTACATACTAGATGTTTTTTTAAAATCAATTACCAGGATTAACCTTTCACTAAACCATACTTTCTACTATAGATCTTACACGGAACTTGCACTCGACGAGATTTGAAGTATAGATACGTTCAGATAACATCTGTTCGGAGTTGAAGTCCATAACTAAACGTCTTATTTATTGACGCAGCACTGCCTTTACTCAGCCGAGCACTAACTATTAGTAATCTTTGTTTACGTTAGGTATACCCAATGTCTTTGGAATTTTGTCATCGTTCTACTAGGCACTTACCCCTGATAGAGCGTTTATGCATTCACCGCCTAATACTCGTATGCAGCTCAAATTTGAGAACAGCTGAACTTTGACGCACTAATATACAAAAAATACATATAACGGCGTCGCAAACTGCTAAGTGGGACTTATACATTTGAGTAGCCTTTGAGTATGCGTTAAGCCGTGTCGTTCTTCGGTTTGTACTTTTTTGTGCGAATTGATTCGTTTTAGTAGCGCGCTACTGTGCCCCAGCGTGTCCTAGTTAAATGAGCACAAATGAAATTGTATCTATTTTCGAAAACACCAGTGCTCTAGTAAATTAATGTCCTTCCTATGATTTAGACTAACAACCGGATTAATAGGAGTGAAGGATATTAAAATTGTCGTAATTATTGTCGCGGTTATTCACATTACGTTGACGAGAACACGTTTTCCATACATTTTACGGTTTACGAGTGTCCCCGAATACGGCCATTATCTGTTAAAAATGTATAGAAATAACGTTGTCGTCTTTGTAATGCCAACGGTTGAATATTGGAGTACCCACTCCGATATTTCCCTAATAATCGAACTAGATTTATGTCAATACAGATTGCTTCTCTGGAGATTAATCAGTATATACGTCCTACAAATACATAGGTACTAAGCCTTTAGATTACTACCTATGTATTTGTAGGTACGTTTGTAGGGACGGGTTTCAAAAGTCGTTGTTTCTTATGCGGCCTAGTCACCCTCAGCGATAATTCTACTGTGCTTCTAATTTAACAGTTGATGTAGCTAATGAAGGCATTTCCACTCCACTCCACTCCACCAGTCAGTATCTAGGGCAGCATCTTACACTTTCTTACATGAAAACGATATCATACCGATATTTGTTCTATCTCGCTTATAACTTATTCTGAGCCTCCTCCACGCTTAAGATTACTAATATAATGGAATAAGTAATTCTATTTATGGATATTTAAATGTATTGTTAGAATGTTTAATGTAAACACTAAATTTTATGTCAGTCAATCAATATCAATTTATTATGTGTTCCTTTTGCATTGAACAACACAACAAGGCCTGTGGAACCCTGTGGTTGGTGGGTTGATGCCATTATCGAGTGCAGTATTCTAATTGATAATTTTTGTATTCAGAACACAACCGGAATGACAATAGAAGTCAAGTTTTTTTTTTCAAAATCGCTTTATCAAGGTGATACTTTGTTGTCTAGACACTGGACACTTATTTTTTTTTAACTGGTAATGTTTAGAACAAATTACTCATTCGCAGTCTGGCTACATTTTTATTAGCATACGTTGAGTCATGCATAAATGGTTAAAACTAGACACGATGAGGACAGAGCGATTAATAGGACGATCCCTGATTGATTACTAATTGCGCTCGTCGAACATCATCAGAATTTTCATTATAATAAGCGAGTTGTAAGAACTTGTATCGTTGTTAAAGCGGGCATTACATTATCCAATTTGCAGAGCGCTCTAAACTAGTGCTGCAGTGCGAGATTGTACTAGATTTGGATCACTAACGTTCCCATCAGGAATACGTGAAGCAAATTAACTGCCTTTAACCATCCCATTTTGGCACACTAGCTCACCTAGCGCTCTGCAAATTGGATAATGTAATGCTCGCTTAAGTCTATTAGATATCTGGCGTTACCTATCACTAGTTATTATAATATCTATGAATTATATAGGTACCTACTCTACAGATACACACACCCACACATACACACCTTAGAGAACATTTAGGCATACGACAGACAGACTTACTTAAGTACCTAGTTTCTGAAAATAAGTCTGCGAACATGTTACTATAGAAAAGTTAAACGTCATAATTTCCTTGCGTATTTGACTATACATATGCATTAATTAGGTACATGTTTCACTTTTGTGTAGTAACACCACCATGTGTAGAGAGTTGTCTCGTGACCGGGATGTTCCCGGTTTGAACACAATCCCGGCCATTAAACTAGACGTGAGCTCACTCATAGCACAAGCATTCAGCTTTGGAGTAGGTATGGTCTATTAGATAAATTAATTCTATGACCTTTCGGTACGTGGCCTAGGTCCATAATTTTTTAAATCCTTACGCCCTTTGGTGTGCATTCATAAGTTCCAACAAAAGACGAGCAGCAGTCGTTAAGCCTTGTGAGGCCTTCGGGCCGCTTGAACAACTCTGACACCAAGTTGGCCACTGACCATACAATAACAAGAAAAAGAACGCAATAGGAATAAAATAAAATAGATTTATCCATAGATATATTAAGCTACGCAGCACAGTGTACAAATACGAATAACTGATTGAAAAATAAAACACTTGTTGAAGTAAAAAAACTTTATTTCCGTAATTACGTCTCTTATAATAAAAATAAATAAGCTATTCTAATTATAATCTTATGGTACTAAGACTTAGTTTAAATTATTTATGAGCTGGTGACGTACGCTACGTTTTAAGAATTAATTCTTCATATCACAAATAAAAGTAAATTGGTCCTATTAAAATCCAGCTAATAAGTCTAATCATAAATCTTTAATACTAGGTACCTATACCTTAATTAACGTAGATACCTATTCTATCGTCTGATCAGAAATAATAATGACTCTAGTACTTTATAATCAATTCTGGCCAGTCTTAAACATTAAATAAATGTAGACAATAATCTAAAAAGTGTTAGGCAACATTAATTATTCAAAATTAATTTATAAATGAGAATTTAAAATCTGAGTGTACATTTGAAAGATTTTAAAGTAATATTTTACAGGCTGGACATAGTTTTTTTTATAATTTTTAAAAACAAATATTTTTTAAGAAGGCATGAATGTAGTAAATCAAATATTTACTTCTTAGGATCTCTGTAGACGCCCATGAAGAGGATAGAGTTGGTGGGGCGCTCGTAGATAACGTAGACGAAGGGGAAGTTGGCGATGAAGCGGCTCGGCTCGGCGGGCCGCGACGACCGGAAGCCGAAGATCGCTGTAGCAGCAGCAGCTACTGTGCCTGTTAACAATGGACGAATTCATTTCATTCATTCATGCTTATCATTAAAAGTTGTTAAAGCTGACTTGCTACCTACCTATCTCAAAAACTAAAATAAGAGAACAGCGTTAACTCGTGAATCGTGAATACTGCAAACCGGGGGGGATATTAAAAATCCGGTATAGAAACGCAACGAACGCTGTTTCGTTTTGTTTTTTTAAGCACATTTCCGTAATAAATTAATGTCCAAATCACGAACGAACGAAACGTATGATCCGGTCTTGTATAGCCCCATAGATTATTTAGGTCAATGTATAGCCCGTTGACGCGAGCGTACTCATAAAAGAGGTGAGGGGCGCACCCTAGCAATGCGCGATTTTCCACTGGCCGGCACGGCACCGGCACCAGCACGGTGACAGCTATTTGTGGAGTTAACTGGTCAGTGACCAATGACAACTGGTCACTGGACCAATGACGACTTCGCAAACAGCTGTCACCGTGCCGTTGCCGGTGCCGTGCCGACCAGTGGAAAACCAGCCAATCATTTTATGACATTATGTCTACGTGGTCAGACGTCAAAACTGATTGCACGGGCGTGCCGCTCGCCAGACACAGCCAAGCCTGGGGCCTTACCACGACCTCTTATCGCGATTCAATTATAGGAACGTTTTAACGTTTCAGCAACTTTTTGTGCAATGACGTACCTTATTGTCATGACAATAAGAAACGTCATTGCACAAAAAGTCGCTGAAACGTTAAAACAATACTGCTATAAGGGGTGGTGGTAGGGCCCCTGTACTCAGATAGTTATCGCACCTTCTTCGTCGACCTGTATCTTGGCCTTGTGCACCGCGTCGTCGAACAGCACGCCGCGCTGCTCTGTCAGCGTGCTGAAGTCGGCGGTCGCGTTGAACAAGTCACCCACTCCAAGTCGTTCCAATACCTGGAAATTCACAAATAACTATGAATAATACTAATATTTAAATTTTGAATGTCACAAGCGATTTCATCACGCATAGCTAAGGAAAGACCAAACGCTGTATACATCTGGAATTTGAAAGCCACTTCATTTTGACCCCGTTTAGTGTAGTAGCAGTGTTTGAGTATTCCGTCATAAGTATACCAGCTATCACAAAAAAACTATTTCACTATTTAACTAGTTCACTGTTTAGCCATCAAGTCACAGGTAGTCATCGCCTGCACGTCTGTGGTAACATTTCCAATATAACCTGAACTTTTTAATTCTGTCAATAATAAAGAGAGCTCAGCTTATGTTGGAAATGGTATATCTTAGTAATTATTTCAAATTTAAAAACAAATATTAGTATATCAAAAAAGGTTTGATCCTTTTGAGTTTAAGTTAGATAGGTATACTAAATTTAATATCAGAAAATATCCCCAGTTCTACTGGCAATGTTTAAACACCGACCCAATATTTAGATACTTCTAATTTATTTTTATAAGTACGAACTTTCTACAGTGTATAGACGAAAATAGCAAAGATACTCACATCTCTCAGCGGAAGTGACCTTTCAATGGTGAACTTGGGTATTTCGACGACGACCTCGCGGCCCATGTAGCCCTCCTCCACGACGGCGGCCAGCCGCTCCGGGGTCAGGTTCGCGATGATGTTCGTAACGCCTGTCAATAACAACCGTTATTATACGTACTGTGCATACTGACATCACGTTTCCAATGCGGTAGTCCGTGGGAATGGGCATTTTGTACTGTGCAAAATTTAAGTGTATTGTAATTGTTGCTGTTACGAGGGTAAAGACAGCTTCACCGCGTTAGTATTCCTTGAAGGAGTAGTGTACTCTAATTATTGCTGTTAAGCATGAGAGTTCAGAACATCGAAAGATTCATAGCGTCAGTATCCCTCAAAGAAGTACGCAAAGATGTACTGTTACACCCACCCACCCACATGTCGATGTTGTATCACCAGTTTTACAACCAATTAATCCTTGCATATAACGGCCTCTATACCCCTACCGGGTGGTGGTGTCTTCGCCCTAGAGGCTAGAACAAAGGCGATGCGCTTCATATTCTTGTTATACGTTATACATACTTATAGATATGTAGATCATGACTCGTTTTAAGAGCAATGCGTGTACATAGGCAAACGTTGATATGCACTTGATGAACAAGACTAACTATGAGATCAGAGCGAGAACGTACTAACGCATTGAGAAAACTTTATATAGTGTTGGTTCCCTTATTGTTTGTAAATACGGCCGACACGGTCATAATAACAACCCGAGTTATTATAATTATTTTATTTATGAGATACATTAGGTATGTGTAATTGTATAACTGACCTTCCTTCATGGAGTATGGCGGCAGGAGGATGTACATGCTGATGTCATTCCCTTTGTACGGCAGCTCCAGTATCTGCGCGCCGAGCTCGTCGCTCACCACTGCGGAACAATTGCTATTGTTGGACAGGTACTAAATACCGCAACAGACCGCAATGATATGCAATGCAATATTGAACGCTTTGTTTAATCACATTAACACCTAGCTGTCTGTGTTGTATCCATCGATTCATGGTAAGACAGAAATAAAGTATTTATTTGGCATGCAAAAACAAAGGTAGAAGTGTGTAAATTAACATAACTCTAGGGCCGTAAGATCAATTGTAACTTAAAGCACTGGAAAGAGTTTAATCTTCCGTCTTTCATATAAAATCTCTTCACGATCGACTATTGGTCTTACAGCCCTTACAGTTTTTTAAAAGGGCCAACAGCTCAGCATAGGCTGAATTACTTACTGTAATGGAAGATTCCCTTCTGCTTCATGAAAGGCACGAGTGTCTGACGAGTCTCGGACACATAGAAAACCTCCTTCTTGGTCCTCTCAGCTGGGAACTTGGAAGACCACACTCCTTTGAAGTAGGCAGCGTTGGCCAGCACCAACTTAGTAGCCTGAGAGACTCCGTCCGCCGGTATCAGGTCCATGATATTGTTCTTGGTAATTTTGGCTACCCAGTTGTTGATGTATTCGCGAGCTTCGTCGGGGTGGTCGTGGAAATTCTGAGAATTAAGGTTTTATTAGAACACTGTGCTATTCAGTAAATTCACTTGAGTTGGTATTAGAGTGAGCGTCTACTCGTGTAATAACAAAATAAAATTCAACACGATACCGTCAAGTAAGATAGAGGGTATAACATAATAGGGAGAAAAATGTTATCGTCTTTGTAGTTCGAATGACGTCTAACTAGAAGAGCCCATTGCCTAGTTTGTTTTTTTTTTCTGAGTATTTTAGCAACAAAAAACCTCGTACTTTATCTGGGCAGTAGATTATAAAGGCTAACGATGATAATTAAAATACAATATTACCTACTTCTTTCGGTAAAAAATCTAAAAAGTATAGTGTCCACTGACCAGCGCCTCCAGTTCTTCGGAGAACAGGTCGAGCAGGCACTGGCGCACGCGCAGCTCGTTGTCGACGAACAGCCGGTTGGCGCTGGTGAACTCGTAACTGTCGCTGTTGTTGTTCATCGCGCGCGACCGTTTGTCCACCTTATACGCCGTCATCAGGTTCATTTTGTCCTGAAATTGAAATATGATATTGTAATTGACTAATTCACATTGTTATACGAAAAAAAATACTTCAGAGCTTCTTTGCTTACCGCAAAACGCACAACAAACCATCTAACTTTATCAAATACACATTTTAGTACCTATAGTATATTAATCAACGAATAAAATAGGCTGGGTTATTTTCATAAATAGTTGCCTACTTAGCCAATAATTATTATTAACATGACCACCCAACCATTAACATTATTTTTCCGTGTAAGTATAAAATAAATTCCGTTTAGTATACGGCGTTTCAATTTTATTTTATTGTTACAACGAATTATACATACATACGTTATACTTTTTAAAGGTGAGGTAGGTATTATATAATCCGCCTATCAGTAGGTAATTAGTGTACCTGTTTACCCATGATAAGTCGGTATTTGAATCTTACCAAGCTTTCAGCAATCTTCAGGGATTCCTTCAGCGACTTCTCAGTCTCTCCACCGGCGGAGAAGTAAGCGAGCATCAACGAGTGGTAGACGGAGAAGGGCGAGAAGAATATGTTGTCATCGGGAACCGCCTTGTTGATCGCGCTGAACAGGTTCAGAGTGAACTCCAACTGACCCTTGTACAGCGACGTGCGAGCTTCAGGGTTAGGCGGCTTCTCGGCATCATCTTTGTAGAAACACTGGCTGTTGACGGCCGACACGACCAGACACACCGCCGCTAGCACCTTCAACATGTTGACTCTGGAACAAGTTCGGACGATATTGTAATGTAACTTCACTAAAATAACACTCAGCTTAGGCCACGTAATGGCCCTTAGGCACACAAAGTTTGGGTAAATTCTTAGTAAAATAACGCAAACAATTTAGTATCTTTTTTTTTTCTGTGTAAATGTTGGCGTGGAAATTTTGGAACCCATATCTAGACCCTGGTTTTTTGGGGGCATTAATGTCGCGCTGTTCCTTTCTAATCTGTGGTGCTGGGCTCTTGCCCCATGCGCGGGCATGGACAGGCGCGGATGGCGCGAAAGTAAGGTACCCTAGTTTTGTTCTACTGCAGTAGATATAAGCCAGCTCCAGTATTTTAGTCGAGTTACAAAGTATGTAAGTACCTACGTTAGTGTAGATTTTTCCCTGTTCTACTCATATTTTGTACTATTCGAGAATATGTTACTGTTTTTTGTGATTCACTTGTAATTGTCACTTTAGTAGGTGCCTAGTCCAAAACATACAGAGGCATATACATGAGGCTTTCCCATAGGTAAATTTCGTCATCGGTAATTGAGTAGGTACTACGTAGAGTACCTATGTATTGTATTCATTTTGTGGTGGGAAAATTCACAAAGTAAACAATACAATATGGATGAATCCATCCCAAATTCATGGTCAAAGCTAGTCTGGCTATAGGCGGAAATACCTATAATAGGTATATGATGCAGAGCAAAACATGTTACAGGGATTTTTATTTAACAGAGATAAGGACTAAAGTAGGTACCTACTCATAAACATTTACTTCCGTCTTCACTGCAATTATATTTTTTTTTGTATATTATTTTCGCTCTGTGTATTTATTATAATTTTTCTTCAACATGAGTACTTATAACAATAATTATTCCATGGCATGTACCTAGGTATATGCTAAGTGCTATAATTATTGCGATAACCTTTGTTGCGCAGCACTGCAAAGCGGGTTGTAAGACTTTGATAAACACTGTAACGACAAAACTTACGTAAACGAAAACGTTTCCTTCGTTATTTAAATCTTGGGTTGTTTATCTGCTTTTGTTTTTCATATGAAACAAAGCATTGTATTTGCCTCGATATGGTATATCTTTTGAGTACCTCCCGCTCATAGAAGATCGGCGTAAATTAGCTATTACAGCTGCGTTTCGCACGATAAGTGAGAGAGCCCCAACCCTCACTTCCGCCCTTCTGTCCCACGGTCAGCAACAGTTATGGTAACTGCTTAACATCAGGGGAGCCGTAAGGTTGTTTGCCACCGTAGTCACATAAAAAAATGGTGATGAGGACGCGAGGGTCTTTTGGTTTTGCAAAAAAATCAAGAGAAATTTAAAGGAAGACGGTCATTAATAACAGTAATATTGAAGCCACAAAAAGCGGCAGATATTCGACCTCGTTCCAGTTTATTATACGAGATGAGTGGGTATTGTCAAATACGACGTAACGAGCCCGGTTCAACGAGCATCGCCGATAAAAAGGCAAAGAGCCAGACAGAACTCATCAGTGGCATTTCACTGCGCTTTCTCCGCGGAGGAGGGGGCAGCGGGCGAATGGACACTCACGTGTTACATATTACAAAGCCCAGCGGTCAGCAGAGGAGAGCAATGGTCAACTTGGAATATAATTTTTAAAAAAGCCCAATTGATTGGCGAAGTACTTACAATTAAAAAAAATAATTGAATCAGGTCTGTAAGTCCGGGTCCGCACCGGTAAGGCGATTGCGATGCTACAGCAATCAAACACTATAAGTACATACATGTAGCGTTGGGAGCATCACATGAACGAAATTTTGCCATTGCCCTGCCGATGATGCGGCCCTAGCCTAAAAATTCCAAGAGGCTGAGTTAATTTGAATTACGTAGTTTACAAGCTATACTAATATTGGATTCCTACATCAAATTAAATATGAAAGGTCTACTTAATTATCTTAGCCTGATCTCTAATCTTAATTAATTAGCGTAGCTACGAAAATGAGGGTCATATGTGTCAGGCACTCAATCATTTCAGCTGACCGGCTACATGGCGCTCGCTCTCGAGGCTTGATGGATTAATGATCCTCGCTTGACCTCGCTCAACCTCATTTGGGGCTTGTTAAGTACCGTCCCCACTTAACCGTTCCTGATTGTATTAATATTATGATTGGGAAAACCCTGATACTGTAAATCTCGTTAAAGCTTGACCTGATAACGGGTTAACACGCGTACGTCGATACGAATCCAATACGGGTAATACCTACTGTTTCATACATAAAGTGAAGTGAATTCCGATCGTAAAGATGCGGGCAATTTAATTTACATGGACGAATAAGGCCTTAATTTTTGAAACTACAGTGAACATATAGGTACCTATTCTATAGTAGGTATTGGTATCTATTGTTAGGCCGTGGTGTCCTATTAAATGCCATCGGCCGCTTACAGCGTCACGCGTACGCCGCGTCACAATGCTTACTATAGAAATGTACTGTTGTGGTCTCCTTCACACGCCGACGTCACTATAGTAAAATTGTGACGCGGCGTACGCGTGACGCTATAAGCGGCCGATGGCAATTAATAGGATACCACGGCCTTAGACAATCTTTGACTTCGAGTGGAAGCTAATGCCCTGTGATGAAAACAAACGATATCATTAGATTGTAAAGAGCTATAATAGAAAAAACCGATAAACTTACAACAATGTACATGCATATATATATGTTAACTACAAAATAAATAAACCGATTTTAAAAAGTAACGACGCCAGTGATGATTCAACACTGGTTAACTCAAGTACGATTTTTACGCTAGTTTATTTCCATGAAAAAATTGTATCCGTGTTGCAAAATACATTAAATTCTGTTCTCAACCAGGATACAGTGACGCTGCATCCGCATTATGAAGACGAAAACGTGATGTCGTCTTCGTAATATGCACGACTACTGCAGTAATTACAGTTATGTATTTGGAAAATACATAACTGTAATTACTGCAGGGGTTTTACGGGGTTTTACCTCCGAGAATCATGGCCATAGGCCAAATTCATGCAACAGACACAAAGCAAATGCCATCTAGATATAAAACATTGTAAAGGATTTTATCACGAACTAATCACACCGCATGCCTACGATTGTAGAGGTCCATGTGTCATAGGGAATCCCAACATCCGCGAGTAGGTCGCGCGGTGCACACCAGCGATGCGACGGCGCCGGCGCGGGCGCGGCGCGGGGCCATGCTCTTGCGCACAATGCCTGGGTTTCCCTTCAATGCTGGCTGCAGCGAAAGTCAAGACGTCATCCTCCACACTATTACACAACGGCCGGACCTCCAAACTGTGTCAATACTTTAAAGGTAATATTCATAAACAGCGTGAAGTTATTGATTCAAAAGGTGGGTTTAATATTTCCCTTGTAATATACCTGATTAATGTCGGTTAGCACTGTGGTACCGACACGCATTACTGAGTTATGATGTTATGCATATTAAGATTATACGTAGAATTACAATACAATATATGGATAAACAAACACAGTGTAACCCTTGTATTGATATTATATCAACTAAGCAGGCATAAGTACTGAAGAGCTAGCACATGCCCCAAGACAAGACCTTTGTCACAGAAAGTGATGGGATGTTCTCGAGAACATTCTCACCCTCGGAAACTTACTCGTGAGAATTTTCGAGAATTTATCTTCAGAAGCACCTCATTAAACATGCAAGTATGGTGGTTTTAATTGTTTTTAAGATTGAAAGTTAGGATAACGTCACCCAAAATATATGATTCTCAAAAAATCTCACGAGTAAGTTTCCGAGGGTGAGAATGTTCTCGAGAACATCCCATCACTAGTCACGGATTATGTCGCACTGAGTCGCTCTCTCTCTTACTTAACGCATAGGAGAGATTGAGATAAAATCGATTTATCTCGCGTTTTGTCTTGCCACAGCCGGCTGTACTACCAGTGCAGATTACTGTACCTAATATACTTACATATAGGTATTATTCAGTTGCTGGGGACCTCCAAAAGTTTCATCAATAGGGACAGAGAGTATGACATAAACCCATGGACAAAAGAATAAACCTATTGGGACATATGAAATAATTACGGCCAGGGTACAATGACAATGGCTGGATGAACTGATTGGGGTATAAGTACAGTACAGAAGGAATCTGATATTGACATATTGTCCGACCATTCCATAACCTTAGGAATGCAAATTACCTACGGAAGACTTGTTTCCAGTAATTGTAACAGGGTCTCACTCAGCCGACCCAATGCCGACATAGCCTCAGTTTCGCATTCGCATTCGCATCGCGAATCGTTAACTGCAATAACGGTACCTATTAAATAACGCAAGGTAAATTAACAACTTTTCGCCAGACAAATAAAACTTAAATAATCCTAACCAGGTTTTAGTTTGTTTTTTATTCACGATAACTCATTATAATAACCGAGAACATCATTTATAAATATAGATTTGAAACGGACACAAGGGCAATATAAGTGGTTTGTCCATATTTCTGCATGATTATCCGTGGTAGGTCCCATTGTATTGTAAATATGCAGAGTTACAGACTGTGTCCTCTAAATAACTGCGCCTTTTTGACAATATGAAGAGTGTGGGTTACGACCTCGGGCCGGTTGGTCCATTTTCCAAAAGCATTGAGGCTACACACGTAACGTTTGCATAAGATCCTCGTATCGATGCCATACACATACCTCATACATTCGCGGAATAACAATGAACTACTGTATAGACAGGCAGGTCCTACTAATATTAATTTCTTTATACGTCAATTTCTGATGGATACTTTCTGTAGGCAAAGAAAACAAAATAAAGGTGACCTTAGCATTTTGATGATAAACATCCTTCACCTATTATTTTCTTTGAACATTTATTGGAAAATTAAGACCATATTACTTACTAGATAGCACTCTAGTTATCGGTAGATGTTATTGATTAACTAATAACATACCTATCGATAGATACGATACCACGTACTAATGTACAACAATGTATTTTATTTAAGTATGAGAGATATTAAATTATCTCAGTGCTGTACAATTTTACAACATAGCGCACTATCGCCAAAAAAAAGTGAAATTAGTATAGAAAATAAAGTACGTTTTCTACGTATGGTCATTATCTGCAAGCTGGTAGATGAATACATGGTGGAAAGTACTAAAACTTTCTAGTTCACACCGCAAATGATCATCAACGATTGCAAAAATCATGGTAGACTATTATGACTGACTAACCCGAAATCTAGTCAACAGGAAAATATGAAAGTAAGTCAACCTAAAGCGTAAATACAGACTAGGTTTTGTTAGTAATGTTTATGTATGAATCTACTTACTGATGTGATTGAACTGGCGTCAAAGAAATGACGTAGATGCCTTCCTCGGAGGTAGCAAGTAGATTTAAAAGAATGGAAGCTTTACCTTGTAGTCATCTTGTAGTTCTATAATAGGTATTAGGTAACGTAGATGCCTTATTACTACCTACACCGTGTGGAAAACAAGCAGCTTGAGCAGTTTTCCAGTTGCACTAGCCTGTCTCGCGTGGTGGTTTACCTTGAACGAGGGTTCAAGGGAAGGCACGACTTGCTGTGGGACACCAATACAACAAGGCATCAAGCGCGTATAACTTTGGTATTTAGGCTATAATCCTTATAATTGTTTAAGACAGTCTAGCCGACATGATGCCTGTGATGTTCGTTGTGAAGCCAAGGCCAGTCACTTTTAAATTTATAAAAATACTAGCTTCCTCCCGCGACTTCATCCGCGTTGACTTTAGTACGTCCAGTAGTTTGTATTTGAAAATCCCACAGGAATCTAACATTTTTCCTGAATAAAAAGTAGCATATGTTCTCCTCCAAGGTCCTGTCTATCTCTATACAAAATTCATCAAAATTGGATTAGCGGTTTAATGGTGAAAACGTAACACACAGACAGATACTCTTTCTGTACGCTGTATATAGATATAGATTCATTTTATAATATTAGAATTTCGTTCCTATGCATAGGTACAGTCGTGGTCATCGACGCGTTATACGTCGATGTTCGTGGCAAACTTTAATTTGAACCCATCGATTATCCGCCTCACCTTGTCCAATTATTTAAGGTCATATTTTTAATTGATTTGTACCTAATAATATACCTATAATTTTTTGTAAAGAGACTCCGTAATCAATCACAATTCTACTTACCTGAAATCTCTGTGTTGTTGTGTTTGTTAAGTTTGATTTAGGACTGTAACCTTTACCAATAGGAGTGTCTACAACATGCACATGCCGCGCGAGGCTGCTCACCCACATGCCTCGCGAAGCACGACGTTTGCCCCAGTCGCATGCCGCGCGAGGCAAATGGCGAGGCAACTGACACTCTAGACAGGGAAAGGTATACCCGATGAATCAGTTTGACACGTTTGACATCGTTCTGTCTCACAACTGCCAAACTAGGCGAGGCAAATGTGAGTACTCAGGTGATGCAGGGCGCACATTTGCCTCACGTGAGGCAAGTCAAACTTCGCGAGGAAAATTTTCCTCGCGCGGCATGTGACACTTCTGGACGTAGCTATTGATTTCATTTTTAGATAAACAGATTGAAGTTCGCGACTGTACCTTTGTACCTACATAATGACTTCCACTGCATCTACTACGTTCTCGCTAGTTCTTTAAAGAACTAGAACAATGTATGTATGTAGAACTTAAGTACTCCGTAAACCTATGCTTATACATCATCATCATACATGCATGTAAGATGAGATAGGTCAGTAGGTGTCATTAATAATAAAACGTTAGATCGTTTAACAGGTGTAGACCACGCTATGTGCATCGAATCAAAGCGACATGGATGTTTATGCGCGTACTGTTGCGAAAATTCGTCACAGTAAATTAGAAAGCGTGCATGATAATCCGCCAGGCGGTGACGAACCCGTGAAGTGTGTTGATATAACAATACGATCTGAACCCGAGCGTTACACAATGTTCGTGAGAGCCCGTCTGTGGGACTGACGATCGCTTTGGAACAATGCTGTGCATCGCAGGTAAATGGTAAGCACTCTAAACCTCCCACATACCTCATTAGCTACGTACAAAAATACGATTTTTAAAAAGAAAATCCCAAATAAGTACCTATAGGTACATAAACTCAAGGGTAGCTACTACGATTATAGAAATTTTTACTCACCGATGCAATGTGCTTATTATGCGCGGAGATTTCCTTCCAAGAATAACTTTTTCAAATATTCTATGTTTTCGTATTTCTTAATAAGGTTTCTCACAGTAATGAGAGAATGGTATTTTCTCTGAATTATAAATGTTACTTATCACGGTATATTGTGGTAATACCATGCGGAGCGTAACGTAGCACTGTAGCGAGACTCGGACACAGACTGAGTGAATGAGGGCCGGTCGCTATCCTCTTTTATGTTAGTATTTGTAAACTGGTATACGTTTGCGCACCAGCCGATGACAACGAGAGGTAAAGTAAAAAGAATATGCTTTTTATTTAATCACCCACACAATACACATTGAATCAAAAGCGTGCTAAATGAGATATAATCTCAAAATAAAATAATTGCTGCGTGTAACTGTTAACAGAGTTGGTCACATAACTGTAAGATTTGATTGTCAGTAGGTACGTAGCGCCAGAAACATCTTGCAGTATTAGCAACAAATCCTTCATAAATAACATAAGAATATTATTATTTTAATTAGAGCTAACCTTTAATAGAATCATAGATAAACCAGTAGTAGTCCTACTACTTACAACGTAAGATTCGTAGAGTTTCTACTAAGCACAGATAGCTTTCGTAGTAACTACCTATAAGTGTTATAGAGTCTAGTTTTACGATGTTTTTTAGTACGTAATGACATCTTTCAGGTCGATAAAAAGTTACTTGCCTATATCTATAATAGTGAGGTATATTAGTTATTCATATTGGAAGTACCTATTAATCTGGTTATTGAAGAAAAACCGCAGGTATCTCTGGGGAAAATTATCAGCCCCGTACCCAAAACGGTTCATAATTAGGTACATACACATTTACCGATGCGTGGCTAGCAACACGTACATGGTTTATCGTAATTTATGTGTGAATTAATCATCGTTTACGCATAAATATAGGACTCTCGGAATCCTACATACATTGGACCTAACAACCCAGATTAGCTGGGGATGACGTGTTATCTGCGTATATTGTACCTAGCTGAAACGGTGGCAGATACCTATGATGGTCGCAACCATGGACAAGACAAGCCACTAAGGTCGCAACTGATATCATATTTGTCATTCGAGGCATTCATGGCACATTGAGGACGTATGCAAGGCAATGATGAGAGTTCTGGGATAGCACGCACTTCAGTCAATACAATTAGTGCCGTAGCTAATTATAGCTTTTCCATTTGTTAACATCTCATCTTAGTGTGTTACACATGCATAATGTTTGAAGCCTTTTTTACGTTGGTATGGTGCTGTGACACTGGATATTTTTTCAAATTTAGCACACTTGTGCCAAAACTCCGCCAAACGTTTGTAGGGCCTGTTTTAGAATCGTTAGATAACTTTAATCCACAAAATAAATATTTCATTTTGACAGTTATTAATATTTTGTAAAAAAAAACCACCAAACATCCTTATTTGAACTGCATGTAGGTAACACACTGTTACCATCGAATATATCTCGATGGACTATGCTATGATATTTTAAATGCTCTACTTACGTAGTAGTTAGTAGGGTAGAGAGCTTGTCAGAATTTGTTCTAATAACCTAGTGATAGATTCAGCTTTACATGGATCCCCGCCTCCTTTAGATATTAGTTGATTGGACAACAATAGAATAGCGGTCAAAATGCCAGCTTATTCTAAACTTTCTAAACGGATTTGAATACTTTTAACTTTTTATAATATAAAAAAGATCGAGCGATATAACCAATAGACTGACTATTGACCAATGACCTAAGAGAGAAAGGACGAGCCCTATGTGACGTCATCTGTAGCCAAACACGAGCACACGACCGTCCAAAATGGCGCACAGCAAAAAGTGTTGTACTTTTAGTTAGTCGATAGTATCCATATCGATATACCTAACGATCATGTCGCGGGAAAAGTGCTGGGTCCTGATTAGGTAGGTTCAGCTATGCTGGGCTAAATCAAATAAGGCAAAAAAGGGGGGAGACAAATCTGTAAGGCTCAGGTCAATGTCAAGCGTGTACATTAACGACATGATGGAGGCGGGTGCATTTCCAGGGTGGTATGGCTGGATCGTCAGGGGGGAAAGAGACCGCAGCACAAATATCACGTTAATCGGGGGTAGGCAGTACAAAATTATGTTTTTATTTATGACTATTATGTTATTTTATGGCTCTGTGGAGCGAGTCACCCTCTTCCCTCTAAAATGGTTGTGCAGAGTGACGCTGCTGCTCAAGTAAAGTCATTTTCACATGGCAACTCTTCGGGATTCGCAATTTAACGTTAGAGACCACCAGAATTTCAATGTCGCGGCCTTGTTGGCGCCTCAACTTTACCACGAAAATATGCACGTGTGGAGAGCCTCATGCATACACGGCCATCATCCCTACCTACCACTGCCCAGTGTAGCAAAATCGTAAAATTAAAAATCGTCAAATTTATCAGCTAAAAATCTTGCGAAATCGGGAGATTTTGAATAAACTCTATTTTAACTTCTTTAAGCCGTTTTAGCAAATCCCACATTTAATTTTAAAATGTTCACTATCCATAAATCAACTTGTTATCTCTGTCGTGCATCTTTATGTTCGTGAGTAGTGACGACAAATATTATAAAACAAATTTAAGGCGGCGCAGTCACGCACCTTCCAAAACAAAAATAATTTATTTGTGGTCACCCCGGGGTGACGGCGCGGCCCAACGTGTAGGTGAATAGAATTTGTATCGATAACTTTGAAACAAAACTTATAAGAACAGCACTACGTTTTTATGTAAACATAGCAAATATTTGTTAGTTCTATTTTATTTGAAAATATGAATTCGAGAGTACGATTATAGACGGGAACTCAATTAAAAATTAATATAATGTACACGAAAGGTATTTTCACACACTTTAAATACACTTAAATATGAAAATAACACAACCAACCTGAAAACTGACAATCCTTCGAAATTCTTTAGAGAATCAGAACTGCATGCCCTAACGCAACATAAAACTATATTGATTTTTCCTTAATAATCCTAAATAATATAATAAAGAGTCACAAAATACACACAGTTCAGCGTAAAATTTAAAATAATTTGTATAAGACGCTGACATGACAGATGAAGTACTAACCATAGTGACCCGACCATAGCCGACAACCCAATATGGTGGTCCAAAAAGGCCCTCAAAGAGGCGGCTTACTGACGGAACTAATCAAAAACTTCCAGAAAAAAGACATATATGACATATACTGTACTGTTTTACATAGCTAAATTGTCACGAGTAAGAATGAGACAGATATGTTTTCGTTAATGTGGTCCATATTTGCATCAAATATGTATACCATAAACAATAGCTTCGTATCTGCTAATAATAAATCTATGCTATTGACTGACTGACTAGATGGAATGACAATATACGCAGGATGGCTGGCAGCAACTGGAGGAGAAAAAAATATATCTCCTCTCCTCCCAGAGTAGAAAACTGGGTTTTGTGGCGTACATTTGGAGGCCAATTTTCAGCAGTAGACTGATACAGGCTTATGATGATGATACCACCAATACATACATCCTTGCATGCAGCTACCTATACTACTTACCATACCATAAATATAACGACCGCAGAGGTATGACAGGCTATTCATTTCCACGAAGGTTGTGTACCACAGAACTCCAAAATAAAATCTTTACACCGTGGACTCTACGTGTTACGTAGGTCACGTAGGTACATTTCAAAGAAATAGTGGAGACTACTATAGCATACTTCCTCACCTATTACGTTTCTTTACCTTACTGAAATGACCGTTCATAAACTAAGCCGGTTTTTACGATTCTTTAACCTCCGACGACGCTAGGCACAGAGGGTGTACAGCTATATCGATTTCGTCGAGATGATTAGGTAAAGTACTTACCATAAATTTGAATTTATCGGGGCTCTCAAGGTTTTTTCCTAAATAAATTAATATCACTAGACTAGCAACGACTAGACAAATTTTAAAAAGATCCATTACGAAAGTTGTCCTAACGGGAATAGAATCTGCAACTACCCAGTGCAGAGAATAACCACTATGAACCTAGTAGCCTTCGCTCGAACCACTAGAACAAGACTACATCTAAAAATACTTTTGGTGAACATTAATTTTATCTTTGATAAATATTGTATACTCTAGCAATGGGTGATGTGTGCAAATCTGCTAGGCCGGAGAGACTCACGCTGAAATAACTCGAAACGGAGGTGACTGTCCTCATGTAAATCACGCCACATAAGAGGGTGATGCATTTGTAAAGGCGAAGCGGTGAAGGTCCAGTACCTAAACGTTGAATCATCAGAATTCCAAAATCCAAGTAGGTTTTATATAAAAAGAAAATAAATTAAACAATTAAACGAAATATTTATTATGAAAAATAGTTACTACATACAAAGTAAATTACTTAATTAGAATCTGAAAATAATACAAAATCAGAAAAAATATTACCTATTTATAATCATAAAATGAATACATTTCATATGTTAACACAAATTTTCAGTTACCCTGTACATAGACGTAAGGCACAGTATTATTATTCAACTTATTAACGAAAGAAACTCAAAAGTATTATGCAATATGTACTTATAGGTAGGAATGTCGCAAAACGTTTCCTTTCTGATACATCATACTGTCTTAATACAAAAACGCATCATCCATAGCGGTGCCTGTTCGTGTAAAGCTCTGCTCTTTACTTGGGAAGCCTGCCCACTTCGTGCAAGTAAGCCGCGAACAATTTGATCTGCAAAAGAAACATAACATCAGGAATTGTAGGTATAAATAGATCAGAAGGCTATCTCCTCTCTTTTTCAACGTTTTTTTCCACCACCGCGGCGCCACGTTTACGTGAAACTTGACAGTTCAGACCAGAGTTATGGCGTATCCGAATAAAAACCTAATCCCCCTATAGACGGATGAATACTGGTTCTTAAGTAAATTGCATGCGATAAACCTCCCAAATCCCGCTTTGGCAGATTTTCCATATAATATTCATACTGGGTAATTTTTTAAAGTGGGCGTGCGTCAGTGTTGCCAGATGGGGGGGATTCCCTGCAAATTCGGGGGCTTTTTTCGCCTTTGGGGATTGCCGAGATTCGGGGGGATGGATTCTTAGGGGGGATTTTCGGGGGGAAAAAATAAACACGGAGGATCATCAAATACCTACTTATTTTCATTTTTCAGTAACAAATTCTGTCTATTAATTCAATTAGTTCGTTATCGTCTTGTGACGACAAAGAAAGTGTACCCATTTTTGTTTTTGTATAAAAAAATAACGTTGAAATTAACAAAAAATACAAATAGATAATTTCAAATGAGTCAAAACTGTTTTGGGGGGAATTTTTCTCAAAAAGCAAATTTTCGGGGGGTTTTTGAAAAAATTTGGGGGAAACTTATATGGTCCATGAGAAAACCATCCATGGGAAACCATGAGGAATAGCGAAAAGTACTCAAAGGAGTCTCGGGCCCAATTTTGATGAAAACGAAAACTGCATCATTGGATTTTTGAAAAATCAATATTCCTAGCCAGGAATCGAACCCGTTGATTTTGAAAAAAAAACACACACTGTATTATTACACCATTCGACAGTGTCTCGCTAATAAGAAACGAATAACATCGACAAACTTAAGGAAAGAGAGAGGATGAGATCAATCCAAGAGGAAATGCCAAAACATATGGTCGTTAAATATTTAGCGGGTACGTGACAGCACGGAGGTCCTCTTGTGAACAAGGAAAGTTTGTAAAGTATTTATATGTATACCTAAACCATAAAACCATTTACGAAACTATGTATCTTTAGGAGGCATTTCACGTCTGCCAAATCAGAATAAAGGAGTGGCCGATCAGATGCAAAGCAAGCGATTCATTATGCAGTGGTAATGCATATGACGCGTGGGGATGCCCGGCTTTGATGACCGCTTGCCACAGTGGATTAAACGTTGGCCGCATGGCTCACTGCTTCGGGTGGTTGCAGGTTCGATTCCCACCAGAGGCAAATTCCGGAAACAGCCTTTTCGTAATTTACCCTCAAAGTCAAAGTCAAAGTCAAAAGGTTTTTATTCATGTAAGCTCATTAGAGCATTTATAAATAGTCAATATAAACAATATTTTAGCGTTACCACCGGTTCGTAATGTTGCTTCCATTGAGAAGAGCCGGCAAGAAACTCAATGGCTACTCTTTTCAAAAGAATAATTGTATACATTTTCAAACAGTAACGCTATGTGAGCAGGCAGGCATTAACACAGTGTGAGTAAAAAAAAACAAAATAAGGTATTTAAATAAAAAAATAAACAAAAACTAGCATAGAAAGCTGTGCATGCCTACTCCCACTTAACAGTCAAACCAAAAGGTGAATATTTAGAACGATTGTTTTGGTGTGATGCCTTCCGTGCTTAGGTCTGGTCTGGTTGTCACTGGAATCGCCCCCAGTCCATTCTATAGTAGCCATATAGTACAAGCGTTACTTAGTTTGGTTGGGATCATACAGTAACCCCCTTATTCATAGAAAGTTACGATCGACTTGTAGTGGAATTACAAATCACATTTGTTCCTAAAAATGCTTTTCAAAACCATTGTAAACTGGCTAAAATCTCTATGAATAAGGGGGTTAGTGTGCAAGTCGTGTGATATTTTTTTTGTTATTCAATCTGCGATCAGTCGTAGACTACGAGCGGATTAGTTGTGTTAGGAGTTGTCTCGTATAGAGGATTTTCACCAGTGGGAGTAATTTCCTTCTTATTAGATTCCAGTATCGGATTCCAGCCAGATTCCAGGATGTAGTGTCGTTTTATTTATTGATACGGCGTGTATGTTTTATTGGTACGTGTGTTGTACTGACCCCCTCGATGTAGTTGCGCACGTTGATCTTCTCGTTCTGCGAGTGCGCCATGTCGTCGCCGGCGCCCATGGGCAGCAGCAGCACGTTGCGGCCGCTCGCCTCCTGCAGCGTGATCGTCACCGGGATCGAGCCGCCCTCGCGCGACATGTCCGGGTCCGTCTGCCACACACGATATACATTCAATTAATATACACAGACTAAGGGCCTGGTTCAGAATGGTCCGATAACTTTTATTTACCAAATAAATCTGATGCTTTGACAGTTTTCCCATAGAATATCTTTCCTTAAAAGTTATCGGGGGATTTAAAAACAGGCTCTTACACAAAAATTTCATATCGTTTATTTTGTTTATACCTATGGCTATTCAGAAATTGTCGTTTTACATCTTTAGAAAGATATCTATCAAAAGATGTAAATTAATGGTCTTTTCCAGAAAGGTCAAGTCCATAGCACCCTCAACTGACGGCAATGCATGAGAAGATGTATGAATGGGGATGAATCAAAAGAGGTGTTTCAAAACCGTAGCTTGTGGCAATCAATAGTCTCTGCCTCCTCCGTGGGATACAGGCGTGAGTATATGTATGTAAATCTTATCTAATTAAATATTTTTTTATTTTTCCATCAACAGAAAAACAAAACAATAATATAATGGTTCAAACGAACTATATCATCTAGAAATTGTTCTAGAGTACCGTATATTATGTATAATAGTGTATACAACCTGGTAGATGAGCTTAGTGGCGCGCGCGGCGGCCTGGTAGTGCGGGTGGTCCGGGTTCTCGGTCCACGCGCGCCCGCTCTGCGCCGTGATGCGCATCTTGTTCGGAGACCCTCTCTTGGACCACTGTAATACACATTTTAACGTAAAGAATATAAAAGGTACCGTATTATTTTGAATCATATACAGCGTGGCGCTACTATGGCGGCATAATTTAACACACGGGTAGGGTTAGTGGTCATAAGAGTTTTTTTTTAAATGCTCGTATGTAAATTGAAAAACTAAAATTATCGAACAAACGAAATAGTAAATAAAGTAGGTAACCAAATTAGTTCAATCGGTTCATGCAAGCACCTCTACTTGAAACGGCAAAGCGTTGCCGCTATGGAAGTTATATTTTTTATTTACGAAATACTTTATGATTACTGACCACTACTCATGTGTTCAATTAATGCCACCAATGTACGCTGCCACGCTGTATATTTAAGCTATGATAATAATAAAAAGAAAACAATGTTAGGTGTACGGAGTACATTATTGTACTGTCAGCGGATTGCTGCCGACACGCTACCGCGAGGCGATTTTACTTTATATAGACTAGTACACGTTTAACCACCGCGTGCGCGAGTACCATTAACCATTACCCAACCATTTAACCATACCATTTAGTATTTAATTAACATTTGAACAATAAACCAAATAATTACTACCAACCAGTGACTTTTAGTTACTTACCACCAAAACCATACAAATTAGAGTACCCAACGAGAGTACTTTACATGGTCCTTCGAGCGTAAAGGTACCATTCGTGAGTGTTTAGTGTTTGTGAGACTATATTCAGTGTAGAAGGATTTAGAACTGAACTCTGTCGCGAAGTGGTTCCTGAACCATACCAGCACTGTGGAATTCACCAGTCCAGCACCAGTCAACCAACACCAGTCAACCAGCACCACACCAAGGGAGCTGTGAGTCAGCTTGATTCACAGCAGCGTACGTAACCAGTACCTCAAGTAAGGTCTTTTATTTTACCAATACCTACCAAACCAAATTTTGCACCATGGAGGGTTTATTAGATTCTCAGCAACAACTTATGGGGGGCATGAACAACCTTCTGCAGAATTTCAAGAAGGATAGCCGTGACCGTAAGACACCAGATTACCTAAGACGCCTGCTAGACAAGTTGGACTCTTATTGGAATGAGTTCAATTCTAATCATGTGCAGCTATGTGCGTTCGGTGACAAAAGCATCTCATACTTCACTGACATGGAATATGAGAAAACCAAGGATTTTTATAGTCAGGCAAGACAATTAATCCAGACCTATCAACCGGAAGGTAGTAGGCCGACCACACCACTTATTAAACCAGCAACGCCACTTAACTTCCCAACCACCAATCCAGCTCTCAACTTGCCGACACCAGGAAAGGCAGAAGGGACAACCAGTAAACTGGATGAAATGCTGCGAAAACAATCCAGCAATTTCAAAGCATTCTCTCGAACAGTTACCAATATCGACATAGATGCCTTGAACGCCAAATGGGAGTTTGAAGACGTTCTCGAAACGCTCCAGTCTCGCTGGTCAGTAATCGATACCTTGCACTGGGAAATTGATAGCGAGCTCAACGGCGATTATGCAATGTATGAACAAGAATTTTCAAAACATGAAAAAACCTACAACAATTTGAAGCGGACTATTAATGTTAAGATGTGGTCCGTCTCGCACAGGGACAAGATAATACCAAAAATGGAGATACCAAACTTCTCTGGAAGCTACCAGCAATGGACTTCGTTTAAAGACCTTTTCCAAGAAACCATACACAATAACTCATCTCTGTCTAGTGCCCAAAAATTACAGTTTTTGAAAAGCAAATTGAAAGGCGAAGCGGAGAAACTTATTCAACATCTAACCATTAGCTCCGAAAATTACCAAATATCGTGGGACATTCTTAACCATCGCTACAATAATACCAAATTGATAGTGACATCGCATCTAAACACGCTTTTAAATCTACCAGTCATGCAGAGCCAGGCTTCAGCCTCCATTAAAAGGTTACATGACACGACCCACGAATGCTTAAACGCTATTCAAAAACTAGGGGCAGACACATCGTCTTGGGACCCATTACTCGTCCATTTATTGTCGCAAAAACTCGATGCAGAATCTCATAATGACTACATAGAGTCACTAGAAAAGCCTCGAGAGCTCCCAACGCTGAAAGATTTTCTTGGTTACCTAGAGACCAAATTTACATCTTTAGAGGCGTTTAGGAGGAAGCAGGATGCAACCAAACCACCAAACCATGAAACCAGTGTCAAGAAACCATTTCCTCAAAATCCTCCGAATAATTATTACAATAAGAATTCTGGAAAGCCGTCATACAAGGCACTCAACGTGACAACACAAAAGTGTCCACTCTGCAGCGAAAACCATCCTTTATTCTTTTGTAAGTCTTTCCGTGAATACAAACCAGAGTCGAAATACAAAACCATTGTGAAACTCAATGTATGCCGCAATTGCCTGGTCAGTCACCAAGGCAAGGAATGCAAGTCAAACAAAACGTGCCGCCACTGCAATGAGAAACATAATTCCTTGTTACACGATGCGCTAACGACGTCATCGCCCGCCACCAACGCAACCAACTACGAAACCAATCGGCAAAATTGCAACGTGTCACAGGAAAACATGGCCGAAATCCTCCTGGCAACCGCTATGTTGAACGTTCAAGGAGCCGATGGTAGTTCACACCGCATGCGTGCCCTTATAGACCAAGGTTCCCAAACATCGTTAATTACCGAGAATGCTGCACAGAAGTTAGGGCTGCCCAGGCAGCGCTGCAAGGGTGTCATCTTTGGAGTAGGTGCAAGGGAGAATAACTGTAAAGGCGCAATCAACATAACCATGTCATCTCTTCATAATGATTTTACGCATACCACAGACGTGTATATCATGAATAACCTAATAAACAGATTACCAAACCATTCCTTTGAAAAGCCAGTATGGCCCTACTTTACCAACATTCAGCTAGCCGACCCAGACTTTAATAAGAGTCGTTCAGTAGATATGCTACTAGGAGCAGACGTCTACGCAGCCATTATTTTGGGTGGCATAGTAAAGACAGATTCATCGGTGCCGGTTGCGCAACAAACGCAATTCGGCTGGATTTTGTGCGGAAACGTCAAAACATTCCACTGCAATGTCGTCATAAATGAACTTGAGGACATCCAACAATTTTGGGAAATTGAAGATATAGCCCAAGATTCATCTTTATCAAGCTGTGATGACCAATGTGTGGAGTTTTATAAATCTACTACCAAAAGGGACAAGGACGGTCGTTATAACGTCAGACTTCCACTTAAACCAAATTACGAAGAAAAATTAGGCACATCAAAACCAATGGCGGTTGCACAATTTCGACAACTAGAACGAAAGTTTTCCCGAAACCAACAAATAGGCCACGATTATAAACAATTCATTAATGAGTATATCTCTTTAGGGCATATGATTCCCGCGGTCGGTAACCAGACACCGGAATGTTATCTGCCACACCATTGTGTTCAAAGGTCCGACTCAACGACTACGGCCCTTAGAGTTGTTTTTAATGCGTCAGCAAGGACGTCGAGTGGCGTAAGTATAAATGACCAGATGGAAGCGGGTCCTAATTTACAACAGGATTTGTTGTCATTAATTACCAGATGGAGGCAATATCGTTATGCATTTAGTGCAGATATTGAGAAAATGTTCCGTCAAATCGGGATAAATAAGGATGACCAACCATTACAAAAAATAGTTTGGCGGGACAACCCCACTTCACCAATTGAAGATTACCAACTCACCACAGTTACTTACGGCACCAAGTCGGCACCATTCCTCGCGATGATGACCCTGAGACAGCTAGCTTTCGATGAGGAACAAAACTACTCTGATACCAACGCACCAGAGGTCCTGAAGGACTCATTTTATATGGACGACCTTTTACACGGTTCCCATAGCCTAATTAACGGTAAAAAATTACAATTGGATCTTATACAGCTTTTAAAATCAGGGGGATTCAATTTAAGGAAATGGAAATCGAACGCACCAGAACTACTACCAGATCGAGTGAGTGATAAGCAAGTACACTTCGATTTTAAACAGGTCGAATCAACCAAAACGTTGGGTCTGCGCTGGGATCCGTACCAAGATAACTTTACTTTTATTTCGCAACTCGATCAAACAATAACTCATCCCACCAAGCGAAATTTGCTATCAGATGTCTCGAAAATATTCGATCCGTCGGGTTGGCTATCGCCAGTGACAACCAAATTAAAATTATTATTCCAATCGGTTTGGAAATTAAACATGAATTGGGATGACAATTTACCAGAAGGGATCCAAGAAGAGTGGAGAAAGGTCAAGACTGACATTAACCAAATTGAGCACCTGCAGATACCCCGATGGATAGGTACAAAAGAGAATGACACCATTGAGCTGCACGGATTTTGTGACGCCTCGACAAAGGCATACGCATGTGTGATATACTGCAAGATTAACCAAGGGCAGGAATCATCAGTCATCTTAGTGGTTGCCAAAGCACGACTCGTACCTACAAGCAAGATTATTACCTTACCAAGACTCGAGCTCTGCGGCGCCCATTTGTTAGCGAGATTGATTACCAAGGTCAAACATTGTTTACCAAATTACCAGATACAAGTTCACGGCTGGATCGACTCGATGGCTGTCCTTGGATGGATACAGGGCGAGCCAGGCCGTTGGAAAACATTTGTGTCCAATAGAGTGAGACAAATAGTCGAGGCCATGCCGTCTTCTTGCTGGAGTTATGTTAAATCGGAACAAAATCCAGCTGATTGTGCTAGTCGAGGTTTAACCGTTGTACAACTGAGACAGCATCCGCTGTGGTGGAAGGGACCACATTGGTTACCAAATTATAAACCAGATCTTGACAACAACCAACGTGCATTTTACACCGATTTAGAAGCAAAAAAGGTAAAAAATACAAATATAGTAATACAATCTACTGATGGCTCCATTATACAACAACTTATTGCGAAACACAGTACATTCACGCGAGTAATACGAATACTTGCTTGGATTCTAAGAACGTTTCCGCGTAACAAAAACCAACAACCATATTTAAATCTGGCTGAATTAAATAAATCCAAACTAATGATTATAAGAGATTGCCAGCAACTCGAATTTTCTGAAGAAATTACCAAATTAAAAGATGGCCAGTCTATAAGTAAGAAGAGTAAAATATTTAACCTTAATCCATTTTTGGACGAAGAGGATCTTTTGCGTGTAGGCGGAAGACTCGAAAATGCTCATGTGGATAGAAACATGAAGCATCCGTTCATCATCCCGCACTGTAGCGAACTAACAGATTTGTTAATCGATCACGGACATAAACTTACTTACCATGGTGGCCCAAGACTAACATTGGCGTTTCTAAGAAAAAGCTATTGGATAGTAGGTGGAAACCGAGCTACAAAGAAACGTCTGCGTCTTTGCGTTAAATGCCGAAAAACCAAGCCTGATCGACAGCAGCAGTTAATGGGAGATCTACCAGAAGCCAGAAGTAACCTGTGCCGACCATTCCAACATACCGGAGTAGACTTTACAGGAAGTATACTAATAAAAGCCAACAAGGGTCGCGGCATTAAAACCACTAAAGGTTACGTTTCTGTTTTCGTGTGTATGGCCACCAAAGCCGTACATTTAGAGTTGGTTTCGGATCTCAGTACGTCCAGTTTTTTGGCTGCACTACGAAGAATGGCCGCACGTAGAGGTGCACCACAACACATCTACAGTGATAATGGCACCAACTTTGTAGGTGCCAGCCGAGTTTTGTACCAAGAGCTCGAATTTCTGAAAAAAACAGGCGACAGTGAGTTTATGACCGAAATCTCAGAGATGGGAATAGAGTGGCACTTCAACGCTCCGTCATGGCCAACAGCTGGGGGATTATGGGAGGCTGCAGTAAAGAGCCTAAAACACCATTTAAGGCGAGTGATCGGAGAGCAGAAGCTCACTTTCGAAGAATTTACCACCATTTTAACCCAATTAGAGGCGTGTCTAAATTCCAGACCGTTATGTGCATTAACTGAGGACCCTGAGGATTTGAATTACCTAACACCATCACACTTCCTAGCGAGCGGGCCCATTCTCACCATTGTTGAAACCGAATACGACCAGCGGACAAGATGGCAGCTTACTCAAAAAATATTCCGAGATGTTTGGAATAGATGGAAGGCCGAGTATTTGACACAGTTGTCAGCGCGAACCAAATGGCGCGAACCAAAACAAAATATGAAAATTGACGATATTGTGATAATTCAAGATGACAACTTGCCAGCCGGAAAATGGGCACTAGGTAGGGTCATAGAGCTTCATCCCGGACAGGATGGCTATGTTAGAGTTGTTACTCTTAAAACCAAAAATAATATTATAAAAAGACCAATAGTGAAACTATCGGTTTTACCAGTAGACAGTAATGCGACGGATGACAAGGACAACTGTAACCAAAAACCACCACCAGCCAGAAAAGGTTTAATAAAACGCTCGTTTAATATTATAACTCTAACTCTCATGTTACTCATATTCGTATTAGCACCAGTACAAAGCACCTACACCATTTCCAACTTACCAAACAACCAAACTATATACTTCGACCAACTATCAACCATGTCCCTTGCACGAGATGAATGGAAGTTAATAGTGTATTACGACATGAGTCCCTACTGGCAAGGGAACGAGCTCTTTCGCAAATACTATAAATACCTGGAAAAAATATGTACGGATGTGGAAGTAAAGTTGCATTGCGACGTTATCTTATTACAACTACAACACGGATATAACGAGTGCGAGTATTATAATAAAATGTTGATGAGTCAGGATTTCATACCACACTCGAGGCGACGTCGCGGACTTATCAATGGAGTAGGCTATATTGCCCACAGCTTGTTCGGAATTTTGGACGAAGATTTTGCGGAGCAATACGGGAAAGAGATAAATCTAATTAAAACCAACCAAAACCAATTGGCGAAATTATGGAAAAACCAAACCAGTATAATAGAGGCGGAGTATAACTTACTGAAAAGAGTAGGACAAACCATGGACAAAGAACATAAGATATTTCACCAGCACCTTATGTCGTTAGAAAAGGCTGCTACTGACGTAAAAATACAATTGCAACGGTTCGTCACCATGACCGATTTTGCAATGTCATCTATAGTTGCTAACGGCGTACTGACCAGTTTGAGATACATCCAGGACACGTTGCTGGACACCATAACCAATATCTACTATGGAAACTTCAATATCCATCTTTTAAAACCAGAACAACTGTTACAGGAACTCAATAAGATATCTGGATACCTAGATACAGATTTGTCTTTGCCTATAGATAATATTCAGGAGAATTTGTCTAAAATCTACAATTTACTCAAAGTGAAAGCTAGAGTCACGAGTCAGTACCTTTTATTTGAGATCAAGATACCACTAGTGAGTCGAGATTTGTACGATCTTTACCAATTGATACCAATCCCGCGAAAGAATGATAATCGTTGGGTCACCCTAGTCCCGATATCAACGCACATAGCTATTAATTTGAAGAAAGATCTGTATTGGCCCTTAACCATAAATGAACTTCAGAGTTGCATACACATGGATACCACCACACAACTGTGCTCGCTGCACAGCCCCTTGTACCAGTACGACACCGACCAGTCTCTGTGTACCAAGGATCAAACAACCAAGGCGTGTAAAACCAGCATCGCCGCTTGTAAACAAACATGGACTCAACTGAGTACGGTCAACACTTATTTGTACTCTTGTTGCGGCCAGTGCTCTGTGCGAATAATATGCGGTCGATCAATAACGGCTGAAACATTTACTGGTGCCGGTATTATTGAGCTGAAAGAGTATTGTCTCATCAAAGGCGATACGTTCACTATAACAGCACACAAATCCTTCACCTCCAATGTGAATATTCGCTCAGATACCATGACGCCGCTGATACCACCAATAAACCACGTAATAAATATCTCCATACCAACTGCGCAATATGGCAATACTGAGGCCACCAATACCAGCAATATCAATAGTAGCAATATCTTCAATGATGATCTTAAAGAGATCGGCGACCAGATACGACAGATGAAGTCACAAGAAGGCATCATAGAGGGAATCTCTAACCATGACGTACATCACTACGCCGCCATCTACGTGTTGATGTGTGCAGCAGCAGCCGTGGGGTTGGCGTGGTTGTGGCACCACGTGCGATCTCGCCGCGCCACCGCGGCTGCTCTCCGCAGCGATTTCGTCAAAGACACCAGTGATAATGTGCGATGTGTCAGTGTAAGCCAGTCTCATAATGATATCGCGCATTCGAGCGATATGGCAAAAGTAGTTTACGTCAGCGTTGACGAAGATCACGCTAAATATAGTGCGCGTATTGACAAGGCAACGTCACCTTGTATTCGTAACCAATTTAAGAGTACCCTAGCTATGCCTATGGATTCCGAAAGACTTTAAGTTAAATATATAATCATTGTTCTATCACCTTGTACCATCATCATCTTTTCATCTTATCATCTCATTTTCATCTTATTTTTTATTATCTTATTTTTTATTCGCCCGGGAATATGTACGGAGTACATTATTGTACTGTCAGCGGATTGCTGCCGACACGCTACCGCGAGGCGATTTTACTTTATATAGACTAGTACACGTTTAACCACCGCGTGCGCGAGTACCATTAACCATTACCCAACCATTTAACCATACCATTTAGTATTTAATTAACATTTGAACAATAAACCAAATAATTACTACCAACCAGTGACTTTTAGTTACTTACCACCAAAACCATACAAATTAGAGTACCCAACGAGAGTACTTTACATTAGGTATAACAATGAAATGTCGTTGCCATCAAAATATAACAGCTGACCCATCTTGGTCTAATACGTTTGAACATTTTTAGTTAATAAATTGTTATCTATTGTAGTCTAACAAAACAATGAGGTGCAAAAAGTCACATATTCATCAACACTAATGATAAGCAGTTCTATTTTTAGTTAAGAAAATAAGTTATTCTTCAATAAATGAGTAGGTAAATATTAGTATTGTATACAGAATGAATTTTTCAAGTGTGCGTGGATGGCCAAATCCGAATCTATGAGGAATAGCGAAAAGTACTCAAAGGAGTCTCGGGCCCGATTTTGAAGAAAACTAAAACTGCATCATTGGATTTTTGAAAAAACAATATTCGTAGCCAGGAATCGAACTAGTTGATTTTGAAGAAAAAAAACACACTGTATTATTACACCATTCGATAGTGTCGCTGACTCACCAATTTGTTGATATAATCAAACACGAGTTTCTCAACTTCCTCGGGCTCCTGGTTTGGTACGATTCTAATGGAGAACTTTCCGATCACCTTGCCTGGAATGACAGTCTTCGCACCCGGTTGAAAAGCGGCACCTACATTATCGTGATAACAAAAAAAAACAAAATTAAACGTTATCAATATTTTAATAAATCATAATAAAATAAATAAACGTCTATCTCCCCTGAATGATGGGGTGTTTAAATTTTATTTATTAAGTAGAATTATACCCTCAATGCCGTGGAGCGAGAGACTCGGGAATCGCCAGCGATGCATCAGTATTTGTTCCTTGTCGCCATTGTGAGCCAATTTGGTCGCGTTTATTGATTTTCTAAAAATACAAAGTCGATTTATTTCGAAAATCGCTCTTCGCAATAGTCATGCCACTTAATCGTACTACAAGTAGGTATTCTGTGACAATTTATAACCAACATCGGTTCATCACTCTTGTTGTTATGCGGGTTCAACAACGGGAGTTATAAAATAGCGTTCATTTAAATAGGAGAGGATATAGTTTGCTACAAATAACTTCTTATAATACTAGGCATTAGTATTGTTCGTCGTCCTCTTACCTGTAAGCTTCTGTGTCAAAGTCGATAGTGGTGTAAAGTTTCTTTTCAGTTTCCGTTAAGGGCGCCACTGACTTGTAAATGTCTGGGATCAATATCTTGCCGTCCTTGTCCACCAGCTCGTTCATTAAATATATTAAATCCGTCATTGCTGTAAATAATACGGTAATTAACTATAAACTTATTTCATTTATAACTTACACTGTGAAGTTCGCCAACCCACACTGGGCCAGTGTGGTGGACAAACACGAATCCCCCCATTGAAAACACAATCAGCGAATGTGCACTGCAACTCTGCTTACACCCTTGGAGAATAGAGGCGTGATGTGTATTTAACTTTAACTTCCTGTTTGAACATACCTAGACCAATGTCCAACTTACTCGTACATTATACTATCTCCGAAACCACGCAAGAAGTGACTTCTCTATTATTTTCCACGCTATACAGGGTGAATTTTTCAAGTATGCTTTCATGGCCAAATCGTAAAATATGAGGAATAGTGAAAAGTACTCAAACGAGTCTCGGGCCCGATTTTGATGAAAACTAAAACTGCATTATTGGATTTTTGAAATATCAATAATCCTAGCCAGGAATCGCACCAGTTGATTTTGAAAAAAAAAAAACAACACTTTTACCACATTCGATAGTGTCGCTGATAAAGGAACAAGTCCTGGGAAGTAATGATATACGGAAAAGTTAAGGAAAGTGTTGAATTTTACTAAACTGTTTCATAACTTAAAAAGTTATGTCGTTAATAACATACCTACATTGGGTACCAGCAGGGCTATTACGTATGTTAGTTGACAACTGGCTTCGGTTGTTCATCGAACTTTGATGGTAAATTAGAATGACATAACATTGGTATTACGTATTTCTTGCACGGCTAACCTACCTAAACTCACTGTACCTTGATATCTATTCACCGAAATACGTAATACCAATGTTATGTCATTCTAATTTACCATCAATGTTCGGTGTACAACCGACGCCAGTTGGTCAACTGAGATATGTAATATCCCTGCTGAACCTTGTTTAAAATGATGCTCAATATTTTTTCAACACACACCCCCAGTGTAGTCATCTTCACAACGTTATATACTAATTTAAAAATGTTATTATCTCTTCAGTTAACATTTAATTAATAAATTTTAATTAACGTGAGAAATATTTAAATGTATTTGTTTGAATGTTAAAAAAAATATCTTTCTTTAAGTTTGCCGTACGTCATTACTTCACAAAATTCGTTCCTTATTAGCGGCACTATCGAATGGTGTAATAATACAGTGAGTTTTTATTAATCAACTGTTTCGATTCTTGGCTAGGATTATTGATATTTCAAAAATCCAATGATGCAGTTTTAGTTTTCATCAAAATCGGGCCCGAGACTCTTTTGAGTACTTCTCGCTATTCCTCATAGTTTCGGATTTGGCCGTGAAAACAGACTTGAAAAATTCATCCTGTATATTCTACGCTATGGAGAAAAGTAACGACGCGGTGGATCCCAAGCAGCGGGAAACGGTAACGCGGCAGGCCCAGAAAAAGATGTCGGGATGAGCTGGATTCCTACTTGACGGATTGGTCCCGGGTAGCCATAGACCAATTGAAAAAGTGGGGACGCAAGTGGGAAAGGGGAGGTGAGGTCTTTAGGGGGCGTCCATAAATTACGTGAAGCATTTAGGGGGGAAGGGGTCGAGAAAAATCTCACCAAATCTCACGTGGGGGAGAGGGGGGTCTCGGCAAATCTCACGTAATTTTTTTTTTATCCCAAGAAACAGAATAAAATTGCGAAAAAACTGGGTTAAATTAAGTAAAACATGTTTCTCCTCTAGAATATAGCTTTAAAAAAATCTCACGTAAGATTAGAGGGGGAGGGAGGGGGCCAGGCAAAATCTCACGAAATCTCACCATGGGGAGGGGGGGTCGAAAAATCTCAAAAATCACCTCACGTAATTTATGGACGCCCCCTTACCTGCAGTGGAACAGTATTTAAATAAAAATGAAATGGATATCTATTGAATAAAGGGCTTCGTTATTGTGCTTCGTATGGTTTCATTCACATATCGAAACATACAAACATCGAGTATGTAACAAAATAAGATAACGCAGCATAGGCATGCGCTGATATCCTGCAGTTAAGTACTTAGTAACAAACTTTCGTAATTAGATAACGAAATAAATACTATCGAAATTGATAACTATTTCATATTGATCGAATCATAAATACGCTTGAGAAATAATTAAGTAGGTATGTAACAACCTATACACTTGGTTATACAATTAAAAAATTGTAGGGTACTACTACAATGTTACCTAAGGGCGACCTTATACAACATAAGGATCTTGAGGGCACCTGTCTACTATTTTGGAAATGTTCATGACATTGAGTATATATCAATTGTTGTTTACATGCAATCAGCTTATACAACATAAGGATCTTGAGGGCACCTGTCTACTATTTTGGAAATGTTCATGACATTGAGTATATATCAATTGTTGTTTACATGCAATCAGCTTATACAACATAAGGATCTTGAGGGCACCTGTCTACTATTTTGGAAATGTTCATGACATTGCATGCAATCAGCGTAATTTAAAAAAAAAAAACAACAATCCCAGTCTTTCTATTAATGTCGTAAAAAGCGACTCAAGGAAAACGCCATGAACCATCTAAGGCTAATATTTTATAGCGACGACGCTGATAGTCCGCGCGTGCGGTGCAAACGTCTTAAATTGTACCTATGCTCTGACAGTAATTGCCAGCGCTGGTCAGACGCGCGTATCAATAAAACTGAAGTAATACAAACATTGTCACCCGCTTCGGTTGCCGTACGCGCGGCTGCACGTGTGACTATAAAACCACCCTACTCCTTAGCTTTGATGGGCTCACATAACCTCTTTTATAGTATCAAACTTTGTATAAAAGTGGATATTCATGTTGTTCAACTGTTTTAGATGTCTTTGAACAGCCGCACGGTGGTCACTGGTACTGATAATACTGTATGGAAACTACTAATCTCACCTTCATGGACAGTTCCACCGTAGACACCGCTGTGTAAATCCATCTTGGCGCACTCCACCTCCAAAAAGTAGTAGCTAATACCACGCAACCCGTACGTGATGCACGGCTTCGTGGTGCCCAGCCAGTAGTTGTCTGATATGCACACATAGTCCACTGTGTCGAAGAAGCCTTCTGGCTTCAACTGCTCAATGAGGAGAGCGTCTAGGCCCTCGGAACCAGACTCTTCCATACATTCGAATACGAATTTCAAATTTACAGGGAGCTGAAATTTATCATTGTACAGTTACAGATATTTTAGTTCTTATTGTAAATTACTTTAAAGATGGGTTCCCACAACCTGAAATTGTAATGGCCGTGGGAATCGACCTTTACATACTCTCTCTTTTTCTATACTGACCTCCTCACCAATAGCTTTAAAAGCATTAATGGCATGGAGCCAGCCCAAAACTGGGCCCTTATCATCAGTAGATCCTCGGCCAAACAGTTTTCCGTCGCGCTCAACCAACTCAAAAGGCTCCGACTCCCAGCCATCAGATTTTAGGGCCGGCTGAACATCTAAATGCCCGTATATGCAGATAGTATTCTTCTTAGAGTCCTAAAATACAGATGATAATTTAATTAGACTATCTGTTGTACAAAGCTCAAATTTCATGTGCAGTTATAGTAGACTATAGTCTTAAATCCCCCTTGCATTGAGGGGAGCCCCATGATCAGAAGTGGGACATTATAATTAATAAATCAGGCTAATTATGATTATTATTCTTTGTCAACTACATGTCGTAATTATTTAATTGATGTAAGCAGGTGATAAGGCTTGATTGATTGCCAACCAATGGAAAAACTGCTCAAACTAATTTATAGAGGTGTTATTTCTTTATTCCTATTTACAGTTGTCAATGATCATTCAGCTGAAAACTAGGACAAGCAAATACCTAATATATCTGACGGGCCCGTTAGCGTGGTTGGTGCGGAGGCGACTTTCACGCTGCAGGTCGTAGGTTCGATTCCTACCCGTGACATGCATTTGTGTGCATGAACATGTCTGTATGTCCGGAGTCTGGGTGTATATGTATATTAAGTATGTATTTACAAATAAAAAATAGTAAAGTAAAGTAAAGTAAGTAAAGTAAGTAAGTAGTAATAAAGTATATGTAGTAATATCAGTTAACTGGTTTCCATAGTACAAGCTCTGCTTAGTTTGGGATCAGGTAGCCGTGTGTTAAAAAAATGTCCCAGGATATTATTATTATTATTATATACTTTACAATATTTACGATGCTACAAGTCTTATCAACTGTGGAATTTATACCCTATTGTATGCAATACCTAAAGTATCAATTGTTTGCATTTTTAAAAGTTTTATATTTTATAAAATTTAATATTCTATTAAAATAAGATTTAATTTTATAAACTCAATAGGAAAAAACAAATGGAGCGAGCTTAAAGTCTCGCTATGTCATATAATTACCTATGTATAAGAATAAACATATTTTTTCAGATAGCAATTATTGGGTGTTATTAAACAGTACAGACAAACAACAATTCACTATCAAACAGAGTACATAATAAAACTAATAAAATCTTGTCCAAACAAATGTGTCAAAACATGTTCAACACAAAAGAAAATGTAATAATTATAAATAGATAGATGCACATATTATAATTATTAAATTTTCTGCCCTATAGGTACTTCTTACCACTTACCAACTCTCTTATAAGGAGGTGATGTCATGTGGTATGGTGGTATTTCAGCTTCTATATTCAATAAAAAAAATACTTACATTTCCTAAAACGCCCACCAAAACAGGAGGCAGCTTAATTTCCTTTCCATCAATGGTTTGGAAGCCCACATCTCTCAGTTCAGTGGTGGCGCCGACCTCTTTCAACTTGTCCTGTGTCCAGTGTACCATCCGTACGCACTCGTCACGATATTTAGCGTCGCACGAGACAGAAGCGATTGCAACAGCTTCCTTTAGAAGACTTTTGTAAGAATCCACATTCTGATCAACGAACTTAAATATCTGCGGCAATACTCTCTCTGGTGCCATTTTGCAAAGGATTTCTTTTGGAGTTACTGAATAAGATCTGTGCAACGGACGACTGAAATAACAACTGGCTGCTGATAGAATTGTAGCCGGCAATTTTATATCAATGCTAATAGCCGATCTAATCAAAAACGAAGTCATATTGAGGATTACTAGTGATGTACATTAACCTCACAACAATCGATTTTATTACTCAAAAAATCGATTAATAACAAACAAGCAATGGTTTTCAGGAAACCAATAACATATAACTTCCTATAGGTAATACATATATTTTTATGTACTACCCAGTGACAACCACTTTCTATAATCATAATATGGTTACCGTCAAATATCAAATAGCGGCAAGGCATTCCTAGAAAACTTGAAAATATGAATAATAGATAGACTAATAATGATGACTGTTGGATCATCGTCATCGTCCTATCTTTTAATTACTTATTAAATTGTATATAACTATGTATGTAATCTTGTCATAGAATGTATCTGTGTCAAAATACTATTTTATTTATAATACTTTAAATAATCGATTATCCATTTTGAAAATTCGTTGCTACATCACGCGAGCGATAGATTTGTCAATTTGACAAGTGACGTTGACTTGAGAAACTTGCATTCCGTTCTACGTGTACTTATATTCGATTTAGCTATTTTCTTTAATTTTATAAGTAAGAATGGAATTTAGAGGAAAATACACTCAATAAAATCTATACATCCATGAATAAAATAGATGTTAAAAGATAAAATAATGTTTATGTTTATTATTGCTCCAGTACCTATGAACTATCATAAAGTTAATGAATGAATGGCAGAGGTCAATGACCACTCGGTTTCGTAAATTAAGGTCATTGGCTTAGCACGACTAGGCCAGTCCTTGTTACCTACCAAAGAAACTAGCTACTATTAAGGGGCCATCCAGAGGTCCCCTAATCGTTGGATGTGGAGGCATGCAGCACACTATTTAAAGTGTTAAGATAGGGCTCGGATAATGAGATATGATGAAACCGAGCGATACCTACCTACATCGTCCTTGCCTACATTTGGTGCGTTCCATTCACTGTTAATTTTGTTAATTTCGTTATTTTCGATCACAAATCTCGTTCCACTCGCACCAACTTGTACTGAAAGTGATCATTATTATCGTTTTTAACACTATTTGTGGACGAAAATAACAAAATTAACAGTGAATGGAACGCACCAATTGTAATATGAGTTTAATGGTCGAAGCATGGATGTTGTTATTTTGTTCGAGGGTCGAAGTAATATTATGATGACTAAAATCTCCATGTTCAGAAAGTTGACGGTTGACACAAATTTCCGAAATTGACAATTAGGTCAATTTGAAAACCAGTTTTAAACCCATTACATTGATGTTTAAACCAAATAAAAACATACAAAATAATTAAAAAAGAAAACGAAAATGTACATAATACTGTTACATCTCATATAACAAAAGGTAGGTTCAAAGTACCTATCTTTTAATATTCAAATAATACTATAGCCAGCGGCTTGTGTGCAAAATGGTTCATATGATCTCTATCGCCTGAGCAAATAGGGGAGAATTCGCATCGCCTCTTTTCCATGCCTTTAATCTACAATCCATGGGCGATTGTACATTGCATACATCCATCTGAATTAGCATATTGGACATTCAAAGTTATCCAAAACACCAATTGACTGACTTCTCAGAAAAGATAAAGACTTGAGCCTTTTTGAAATTAGATCTGGATCACCCTCCTAAAATCAACATAAATAAAATGAATAAAAAAAGGCATCCCAAATTAATAATTACATGTCATGAGTACTTTGACGAAGTAGCAATTAAAGATGGACACAAGACCCTAAAGGGGTCCTCACACAAGCAAACAATGCTGCCCGAGTCTAATAAGACAAATGAGATAACCAGCAAAACAGTATTGCGAAACATAGTCCCGAGGCACCTATTTAACTACGACAGCCTCAATCCAAGAGTCGGAATGCAATACCAGACTCTATGTGCTACTAATAATGATACAAATAAGAAAAATATCCTTAACAATATCTCGGGTTCAGATGTCAAACGACTGTTGTGTTTTATAGAAGTAATGTACAACACTATGCAAAGTTTACTTGAAAATGTTACTGCTTCCAATACAGAGCTAAAGTTCAAAGGATATTTTGGTATTGTGATCGATATAGAGAGGTATTATCGTTTCAAAAAACATAGTACCGGCCTAATTAAGAATATTATCAGCTTTGCACCCGAAGAACTATGTGCAGTCTCTAAAAACAATTATTTGAAATGTTTTATAGAGCAACAACAATGCACAGGATTTAAAATTTCAATATCAATATGCGATTATACATTTAGCAATGCTCTTACTGAATTGACTACGGTATGTAACGCGACGGGCGATTCAATATCATGTTGCGAAACTACGAAAAGTCCTTCTCCTTGTTTAAAAGACTGGCACTTTTGTAATATAACACAAGGATATCTGTTAAGAATTATTCTACGAAACTCAAATGTCCCTACACTGACTGTTATGAGTAAATTGTATTTTGTAATATTACTAAATAATGCTCCAAATCACAAAATAGAAATCAATTTTAAATTTGGTGGAGTAATGGTCTACGACGTACAACCTGTTACCAATATTTTACCTACTATAATGCATTGGAGTAGTGCCCACCAGATTATACTTAAAAATAATTCCTGCATACATAAGTGGAGCGATCTGACTGACGGTAATGATACAAAATCATGTGGCTCCATAACATTTGCTAAAGTTACACAAAATGATCCACTCATACAAGAATCATTCAATCAAGATGCTTCATCAGACACAACTGAAATTGACATATTACACATTATTCTTTTCGGTGACGAGTCACTAGATATAAGTTCGCAAAGTAATACAAATATCACTGTCAAGGAAAGCACAGGATTCTCTATCGATTCTCTCGTTGACTCCATTGTATCTCAACGCTGCATGCTGGAACCGGATAATATATCAGTAAATACAGTAAAGAACAGATCATTTCGTAACGAGTTACATCTTCGGAACCAATGTCAGACCAATTCAATCCTGATAAACGTCAAATTATGGTTATCAAAGATAGTTGGGCATCTGCATCAAGAGGATTCGAGTATTAACAAGCTGTGTACTTTAAAAGATGATTATATCAACGAAACTATGTTCGAAGCAACTTATATAAATGGATTTCTGAAATGGATCAACAGGCATTGCGAAAATTTATTGTCTCAAACATTCCACAAAAACTTCCTCAAGTGTCTTGGACAGTCCATTATACAATTACACTGTGGAACTATGCTTGCATAATGTTCATAATAATAAAAACAGGTTACGTCACAATAAAGTCTTTTATTTCCTTCTATTTACAAGAAACATTAAGATTAAGGATCCGATTAATTTATAAATACTAACAGGTAAATAAGATTGAACAGTAGTGATTGTGAATAATGTTGACGTTAGCAGTTTTAGAAATAACTAGAGAGTTAAATAAATTAATATAGACTAACACACCAACTTAAAACGTATAGTACGTTTTTTTATACTTGTCCTATTTGGTAAGCAAAGATGGCGTCCAGCGGGGCGATTGCGAAACTTTTTGTCAATGTTTCAATTGGTTTCGTATATAATTGACACAGGATGAACGAAACCAATTGAAACATTGACAAAAAAGTTACGCAATCGCCCCGCTGGACGCCATCTTTGCTTACCAAATAGGACAAGTATAAAAAAACGTACTATAGTGATCATATGTATGCACCTTGACCAACTGTATGGTCCTTAATTAAGCAACGGTATGGGGAAATTAAGAAAAGGCTATTAATATCCGAAATCACTAAGCCAAGCGTTCGTGACGTCAACGCGTCGGCAGTTAAAAAACATTTCTATAATTGGAGTTTGTAGCAATTGTACAGTGAAAAAGATTAAAGTTTAGTATAGTAACAATTACAAAATATGATTATAATAAAATCACTTCTATGGATTACATCTAAGGGTTGCTACAAATTAAAAAATATGCCTACTCTAACATCCTTTAAAAAGTTGAATACTAACACTGTTTTCCGAAGACTTCGGCGGCAATATTATTAATTAATGTGGAATGTTCATTGAAATTCTAGCGCGTGTAATAGCGTCTCGCCGTTCAATCCCTCGTACTCACAGCCTTATAAACAGCCTTATACCAAATCTCTCCACGGGCGTCCTCAGCAGTTCACCGTTCTGAGTATACTGCAACAAAATAGCCTTTTTAGCACCTAAAATAATTACTGATAATATTATCGTTCGCTTGTAAGTGCATGATATCATTTTTATTTTTTTTATCGCTTGACATACGCACCCACTGTATGGTCCCAAACTAAGCAACACTTGTACTATGGGTAGCGTACAATGGACTGGGGGTGATCACAGTGACATCATGTTAGCAAATGTTTTATGACCAGACCCTAGATTATAATAAAACTAGCTGTGCCCCGCCGATTCGCCCGCGTGGAAAATTATGTGTAAGATTAGCCTATGTCTTATTCCAGAGGCTACACTATCTTGGTTTCGAACTTCATTAAAATCGGTTTGGTAGTCATAGAGATACGTGGTAACAAACATTCACGCACACACACTTACTTTCGCATTTATAATATTAACTGGCTTATGCCCGCGACTTTGTCCGCGCATTTGTACCACGGGAATATACTATCGGGATAAATCTATCTCTGTGCCAAATTTCATCCAGATCCGTTCAGCCGTTCTGGCGTGATTGAGTAACAAACATCCATCCATACATCCAAACTTTCACATTTATAATATTAGTGGGATAAGTAGAAAGTAGGAAAGGTATTCACCCCGAAGCGGCGTCGTCGGTGACGATGGAAGCGGTGGAGACGTGTTGGAAGACCATGGCGGCGTGGCGCCGCAGCCAGTAGGTGGCGAGCGCGGCCAGCAGCGTGGCCGCCAGCCCCGCGCCCGCCGCCGCGCGCGCGCCGCCGCCGCCCGCGCGCACGAACACGCGCGCCGACATCGACTGCCACACCGACTCCGTCCACGTCGAGTACTCGCCGGACGTGTAGTCGTAATCTACCATTTCATTGATTTAATTGTATACATGGAATTCCCATCTATGGCGGCTTTGTTACTCGTGTAAGCCAGGATCGACAATGGTGTCCAACGATGACGCCAAGGTTTGACCCTTGACGAGTCTAACTAAGGGATAAGCTGAATTATCTTGGAACCCGCACGAATTTAGTCAAAATACAGAATAGGAGGAGTTCGAAGATTATCCACTACTGGCCTACGTACTACCACCACTTTATGGAGGCTGTAAAGTTACGCGGGAGTCGTTGAGCAAAAAAAATCTAACTGATGTCTCTACATGATAAGATCGAACAAAAAAAACATTCCTGAAATCGCAACGTGCACCATTCGATCAAATATTTGGCCAGTGAGATTACGCTAGTTTTAGTTAGATCTGTCAATTTTGATGAAAATCGATAATTTATTGTAAAATATGCAGCCTAACCATTCAACAAAAACGCAGGACTGACAGCTTGGCTGAAGTTCATCGTCGTTTGCATACACACACCAGTGTGATTCCAACCTCTCAACCAGTAGTGTGAGAAGCCCTGAAATTGTAATAGTAATTATAGACAATGTAGTAAATGCATAAGAAGTAAATATCCGCCCAAACATTTAAAAAATCAATATTCAGACCAGCTGCATCCGGATTGCAAGATGACTGTAAAATTGCAGTTTGTATGCAGTTGATATAATGAAGGTAAATGATCTGCTTACCAGATGTCGCTTGATTGGACTTCTCACTTCACTTCTGTTAAACTCATTACAATTTCTTTTCTCACCGCCCTGTGTACAATACTGGCATTGTTTCGATGCAATAACGGCAATTGCATCGGAGTACTAGTCCGGTCGCAGTCACCGTGCAACTTCATTCAAACTGCAATTTCGTAGTCTATCTACATTCCGTCTGTAAAGATCGGAGGGAATCTGACCGGGTTGTCGAGTGCGTCGCAGGCGGTCTTGTCTATGGGGAGTCGTGTGCCGGCGAGCAGCGCCAGCAGGTGTCCGGCGAAGACGGGCGGCGTGGCGGGCCACGCGGCCACGCCCACGTACAGCGGCGCCGCGCGCGCCGCCGGCGCCTCCTCCGCGCCCGCGCCGCTCGCGTAGTCCGCCGCCAGCAGCAGCTGGCACGCCTGGCTCTGCAGGAAGCAGTGCAGCATCTCGTCCACCTGACCACGACACACACGTGTTAATAAGATACTCAAACGGGCCGATTTAGGGAACAGCACTGTGGGGCTAGCACACACGCCAAGACAAGACTTTTGTCACGCATAATGTCGCACAGAGTCGCTCTCTCCCTTTCTTAATGCAAAGAAGAGAATGAGACAATATTGATTTATGTTGCATTTTGTCTTGTCACGTTCGGCCGTGGTCGCGCAGCCGGCCGTGGCAAGACAAAACGCGAGATAAATCGATTTTGTCTCATTCTCTCCCATGCATTATAAAAGAGCGACTCGGTGCGACATAATGCGTGAGAAAAATCATGTATTAGCGCGCGTGCTAGCTCTAACATTTTCTTTTGTCGATAAAATAGGGGTCCATAACAAGTTCATCTATCTAAAGCTTGATGCCACATATTAAATGATGCCGGGTTAAAATATGTATGCATACCAAATGTGCTGACGCCGTCACGTTCCCGTTGTATGGTGTTCCAGTGACCCGCTGATATAATGTCCGCGCTATTGAGGTCGATAATCTCGCTATCTTCACTTGAGTATCACTCTCTTTCATCGTTCCGTTTGCTAACAGTTCTTCAGTTGATATAACTGTAGAAGAACACAGCAGGTAAGTACACACAAGAAACATATAAAAATATATGTCAGTGGGAGTAATATAATTTATTGACGTTATGCATATGAAATTTGGGATCTGGATACGGATATAGGAATATTATTATACCGGTTTCAGATATGATTATGATTACGGAGTATCCGCTAGTTTCGGTTACGGATATTAGATTAACGTTTTGTCGATTAATCGATTAGATAAATAATCGAATCGGCACACCACCAAATACAGGGGACGCGCGCGGCTTGTATGTCGGTTCGGCCTGACAAAAACAAAAACCTGTCATGACACGTTTAGACTCCGCCCCTATCCGAAATTATTCGAAACTTTTATATAGATTTCGGTTACGTTTACGGAGCTCCATAAAATTCCTTATATAATGTACTCACATGTGCCGTTACTGTCCACAGTAATGTTACGATAGACAAATGCAATTTTATCGTATCGGTCCAACGCGGAGTTATAGAACATGTTGGTGAACTTGTCCTTGTGGTCGACAATCAGCAGTTGCGGCAGCGCGCCGCTCTCCGTCGCGTTCTTGAGGATCCGCCGGAACGAGTGCAGCGACGACGGCGGTATGTTGTTCACCGTGAACTCCGGCATTACCGACATATTATTAGTACCCATAATATCGAGGATTTCGGTAATCTGTAAAAAAAACGGAAACAATATGAGTGAGCAATTTAAGGTGATACAAATGTTCAACTGGGTGCGTCTAAGTAAATGGTTTGATGAAGCAGCTGGCTTATGTGCAATATAAAGTATACAACATTAAACCTCATATGGTCGGGAATAAAATGGCTTAGCCGATTTACTTTAAATGTTACCAAATTTTGTAGAAATCGATTTCAAAATATGAAATTGTCAACCTTAATCGTAAATGTTCTCCATAGCAACTGAACAGATTTACGTGAAACCTATACCAGAAAAATTGTCAAGACTTGACTAAGAAACCGTGGATCCAAGATTTAATATTAGTCATTTTATTTAAAAAATTATCAATAATAACCTTAAATATGCGACAAACGTCATGGGCCATCATGACTTGGCCGGCAAAATGTTCCTGGCAGTAGCGCAATGGCGCCGTTGAAAGCTGGACGTGCGCGCAAATTTTTGCGTGAAATTCGTAAAAATGTTACGTCTTCTTAGCTTTTTATGAATTAAATCACGTTTTAAATAGTTTAAATATAATATTGAACATATTTTTTAGAATATTATATGCTTACAAATATTTTTAAATTAATATTTATTTCAGTGACGCGTTTTGTTGTCATCATAGATTATGAATAATATAGAATGATGAATAGGTTATATGATTAAAAAGCATAATCGTCCTCTAAAAACCGCTTACCTACTTTCTAATCTTATTGTCTTGCCTAACAACAACAACAGGTTGGGCTAACAATCAGAAGGTCCCAGGTTCGATCACCGGTGGGGCATGCACCAATGGATGAATTTTCATCTATGTGCATAATTTACAGTTCGCTGACGGTGAGGGAAAACATCGTGAGGAAACCTACCTATCCCTCGGGATTAGGTAATAGTCAGTTCCTGTATACACGGCGACAAGGTTCACCACCTGTCACGTTGGGTTCTGACTATCTGGTGAAACGTGGGCTTTGAGTTGGTTAATCCCTCCACAATGTGGTGGTGTATGGCCAATCACGCCTCTGACTACCCCCGAATGGGGATAAAAGTCGTGACGTTACATTTAATTTTTTCATAGTTTTTGTCTTGCCTATGATATCTTTTTATACCACTGAGTTGCTACACAAACTTGTTTTTTTTTGGCGGGAAGTGGCGAAGTGCAACATTGAAAATCTATATTATTATAGGTAGGTACTTGACACTGGCTATATGCGACAAGAAAAGCCAAGACAAAAAAACATGCGTACGGCCCGCCTGATGTTAAGCGTGTTTCAGTTGATGTTATTCATACTACTTAATATTAGTGATACGAAATTATTTTTGTTTGCTTATTTTTAAGCTGGACTAACCACCGTTTGGTGGGGTAGTACCACCCTCTCATAGAAGATCGGCGTAAAACAGCTATTATGTCCCAGGATATTATTATTATTATGTTTAGTTTTATTGAGCATCAGAATTAAGTTGGGAGACCGGAGTTCAATGCTCGACATTACTAAACCATACATCAAATAAACATCACAGCTTCTTAGGGATGGGTCCAAATTTAATAAGCAGCTAAATTTGCAGTGCAAAATTTATTTAGTGTCATCACCTGTTAAATATTTTTTTAGAAATGTAACGTCACACTTTTTATCCCCATTCGGGGGTAGTCAGAGGCTTGAGTGGATATACACCACCCCATTGTAGAGGTATTAACCAACTCAAAGCCCACGTTTATACAGGGTGAATTTTTCAAGTGTGCGTGGATGGCTAAATCCGAAACTATAAGGAATATCGAAAGGTACTCAAAGAAGTCTCGGGGCCGATTATGGTGAAAACTAAAACTGCATCATTGGATTTTTGAAAAAAACTGAATTCGTAGCCAGGAATCGAACTAGTTGATTTCGAACTAGTTGAAAAAACCACTTACTGTATTATTACACCATTCGATAGTGTCGCTGATAAGGAACGAATTCTGGGAAGTAATGACATACGGCAAACTTAATAAAAACTGTGTTTTTTAATAAACTGCTGCATATTTTCAAGTTGACTGTAATAAGTCATACGTACATTACCTTTACCTTGTTCGAAATTATGCTCAATATTTTTATTTATTTACCTTTGCAGCGCAGTCATCTTCACAACATTATGTTCTAATTACAAATTTTCAATCATTTTTAAACCGACTTCAAAAAAGGAGGAGGTTTCTTAATTCGACCGTATATATATTTTTTTTTATGTGTGTTCGCGGATAACTTCGTCGTTTATGAACCGATTTTGATGATTCTTTTTTTGTTGGAAAGGAGATATCTCAGCGGTGGTACCATGATCCAGGAAACCAAGATCTGATGATGGCATCCCAGAGAAATCGAGGGGAACCTTCGAAAATCGTAGGGGCGACAAGTGCGTTTGTAATTTTTTTCATTAAGTATTTTAAAGCACTACTATTTTATGAAGGTCTGGAGTCGATCTGATGATGCAGCCGAAAGACAGTCGAGGGAACTCCTCAACGATTTACAGCAATTACCTAGTGTTTGGGCTTGATTAATTTGTATTGATGAGAACTTTATACCTAGATGGGTTGCGACTGTCATTAGGGGTCTGATGATGAAGACGAAGGACAGTCAAGGGAACTCCTCAACGTTTTACAGTAGCTAACTTGTGTTTAGCCTTAATTAATTTCTATTGATGAGAACTTTGCACCCATATGGTTTATAAGTGCCATTACAGGTCTGATGATGGAGACCATAGACAGTCGAGGGAATTCCTCAACGATTTACAGCAGTTACCTTTTGTTGGGCTTACTTCATACGGTTCAATATGCCAAAATGTTCAATGGTATGGCGCCACTAAACATCGTGAAATAAAATTATTTTTATAAAAAAAATCAAACCGACTTCAAAAAAACCAGGTGCTCTAAAAAGCCTGAAATAATATTTCTATTACCACCTCTTCCTACCCCTTCGGGAAAACCAGACGTGATGGTGTGTTATCGAGTATTTGGAGTCGGTGCCAATCTTGGTATGCCAAGTCTACCTACTATAAAAGTAAGAAGATAGATTGGCACCGACTCCAAATACTCGATAACACACCATCACGTCTGGTTTTCCCGAAGGGGTAGGAAGAGGTGGTAATAGAAATATTATTTCAGGCTTTTTAGAGCACCTGGTTTTTTTGAAGTCGGTTTGATTTTTTTTTTGAACAATTAATCAGTTTAGGTTTAATAGTTAGGTAACTTAAGAGAAATAAAATAGCATTTTGTTGAAAAATTCACCCTGTATAGTCAGAACCCAACGTGACAGGTGGTGAATCTTGTCGCCGTGTATACAGGAACTGACTATTACCTAATCCCGAGGGATAGGTAGGTTTCCTCACGATGTTTTCTCTCGCCGTCAGCGAACTGTAAATTATGCACAAAGATGAAAATTCATCCATTGGTGCATGCCCCAACGGGGATCGAGCCTGGGACCTTTTGATTGTTAGCCCAACCTGTTCACCACAGTCGCTTGCAGTGCAGTTGTTATCCCGAGATTCGAGTCTCCATGATTTTCCCTGTTTTCGGAACAATACCCACTTAGGTGTTGTAATTATTATGTATTGTTCCGAAAACTGGCAAAGTGGAAGCTCGAAGAACCCCAGCGAGACAGTGGAGCACATCTTGCTTCATTGCCCTGTATTTGCACGCCAAAGATATGATGCACACACAAACATAATAAAATTTGTACGGAACCCTCAGAGCACGAGTCCTACTTGCACTTGTCCGGTTTTAATTTGTAATGAGTAGCCCAAATACAAATTTTCATGTCTCTAGCTTCAGAAAAATTGGGACGCCTATACAAACTTGCACCCCCTATTTTACACCGTTAGAGGTGAAATGATCAAAAACGCTGAAATTACTATTCTTAGTTAATAAGAAGCCTAAATACAAATTTTCTTGTGCCTAGCTATAGACAAATTGGAACCCCCATATAAACTTCCACCCCTTATTTTACCCTCTTGGGGGTAGAATTTTCAAAAGCGCTGAAATTACTATTTTGTATTTGTATTAGTAGCCTAAATAGAAATTTTCATGTTTCTAACTTCAGAAATGAGGGAATTCCATACAAACTTCCACCCCTTATTTTACCCCCTTAGGGTAAGAATTTTCCAAAATCCTTCCTTTGCTCGTCTTTTACGCTATGAAAGGTACCTATTGTCCAAATTTCATGTTTGTATCATCAGCGGTTTGGGCTGTGCACGTTTTGACGGACGGACAGATAGACAGACGGACAAAAAAGTGATTCTATAAGGGTTTCGTTTTTTCCTTCTGAGGTACGGAACCCTAAAAACTCACAAAACGAGGCGTTTTGTGGAGCAAGTATTTTATTTTTAATTATACCATATATTATTATTATCATGGAGCTGCTCCAGACCCATGGCTCTGGCTTGAAAATCTTGACCTTTCATGAAAATTAGTACCTATTTCGGCTACTCAGCCTACAAATACAAATATTCATGTCTCTAGCTTCAGAAAAACTGGGACTATCCATAGATACTTTCTCCCCTTAATTGTTGAATTCTCAAAAATCCTTCCTGTGGTCTTCTTCTACGCTATAAAAAGTTAAAATTTCATGTTTCTAACCCAAGCGGTTTAGGCTGTGCACGTTTTGACAGACGGACAGATAGACTGACGGGCAAAACAGTGATCCTATGAGGGTTGCATGCATGCCCGGCATGCGTTGCATTGCCACTCCATCCGTCCGTCATCCTCCATCAATCCATCAGTCAAATAAGGGGTAACCTTTTCCAAAAATGTGCGCGTACTAGGTCGCAGGCACAGCTAGTAACTAATAAGGATTAGTACTACTTTTATTTCAGTTATTACCCGATGTTGTCAACAATTTTTCTTGTTTTCAGTTATTTAGAATTTTAAGTTGTTTTAATTATACTTATTTTGTCCTATAATATTAAACATTTAAATTATGACTAGTCTTTTTTTAAGTAGTACTACCTATTACCCAGTGCTGGGCAAAATTAAATTTCAGAACAATTAAAAATTAACAGTTAGTGAGCTTTTATTTACAATATCAACAAAATAACAATAAAAAAGATTACAAAGAAAAAATAACCTACCTATTAATAAAAATGTACTTAAATTGTACTTAAGATTTCGTGAAAATTTTCCTTTACGAAGTTACCCTTATACGACTAAATAAAAGTAGGCAAGATACGAATTTAGTATATGAGTCACTTCTGTTTTTGATTTATCATGTCGTCTTTTTGATGTATCGTGGCGTATCGAAAATTCTAAATTCAAAAAATTCAACTCGCGGTCCTACGACATTGTTTGAGCAAAAAGCGGTCAACCTCGAGCTGTCAGTTGCAATGGTTCCAGCCTTAAATAGCCCGTTGTGGTTCTCCGGTCGCGTTTCCGATCCGGTGGTAGTTAAGGCCCCGCTTCCCGGCCGAGCGTTTTTGCCGTCTGGATTGGTCGAGAGCGCACTATCCCCGCCCACTTTTTTTGCGAAAATATCGAAAATAATTAATTGTGACGTGAAAAACTATTGCATCACTAAAATCGAACTTAATTTTATTAGGTATTATCTTTCTCCATCTTTTGGTGAAAAATAAATTTAGAAATACCGAGCGGTTTGGAAGAAGGTACAAATTTAAATTTGTAAACTGCTACACTTTGGCATTTTTTTCACATAGTAAATGAGCATGTAGCACTTTTTTCCCACTTAAAATTTAAAGATGAGGGTTCGATAAATAAGGTGATATTTTTTTCATAATTTTAATTCAACTCTTCTAAGAGGAGATAGCCTCCAAAAATGCCTCGTTAGGTGCTTGTACCGTCTTAAGTAAAAAATGTAAAAACGACGATTTGTTAGTGCCCCCGTGGGCCTAAACGAAATAAACTGATTGAATTTGAAATAAATTATACCAATTACCAAATTTTCAGTTTCATTTAAAAATTATGTGCAGCTCTCAAATTGGCTATACTATTGACAGTTTATGTACTGCAAGTCAACGCCGTTTCCGAAATTTGCCTCTGGCGGGAATCGAACGCGCAACCACCCAATGCAGTGAGCCGAGCGGCCAACGCTCAAACCTCTGCGCCAAGCGGTCGTCGTGTTTACCTCCACCGGACACTCACTTCAGGTACGATGGTCGCATTCGCGTATGGCACGTAAGCATATAGCGGCCAGGAGGAGTCCCCGCCGCCTAGCAGCGCGCCGCCGAGTTGTCCGAGCGCCAGGTGCAGGCGCACGTGGTGCGCGCGCAGCGGCGCCGCGCCCGGCCACGCGCCGCGCGACATGTCGAACGCCACGCGCTGCGACCCGATGTAGTCGAACGCCTCGCCGTTGAACAGCGTCCACATTATGTTTTGATCTGAGGAAATAACAACACTGATAACTCTCGATAATTTAATTGCCGACAACCCGTTAAGCAGTTTGGCAGATGATTAATGTAATGTGGATTTTATATAAAACGAATTCAATTTGTATTTTCAAGGTGGTAGAGACAAGCTGTAGCCAATTGACTGCAGCTCATAAACGGGCTGGCTCGACCGGGGTAGTACCACCCTCTCACAGAAGATCGGCGTAAAGTGGCTATTACAGCAGCGTTTCGTACAAAGAGTGAGACAGCCGAAAATCCACCCCCCTCCTCCTCCCTCCATCCTACTCCCCTTCAGGTCAGCAGTGTGCGAGCAATGCCTTTGGTATTTTAAGCATCTATAGGCTACGGTAACTGCTTAACATCAGGCAGGCCGTACGCTTTTTTTGCCACCGCAGTCCAATAAAAAAAAATGAGAACTAAAAAAATCATTAGAGGATTTTGTCCTAGAGTGCAGATTCCAAATGATCGTTTGTCCGTGGTCTAATCCGTCGTGTTGGGAGTAATTCCATCAGTTGTAAATGTAATAGTATTGTTTCTAAGGCAATCAGCCTGTACAGTACGAGACTTGTCGAGGGACCTCTGCATCGTTGACACCATCGTCGATCCTGGCTTACAAGAGCAACAGTACTGGTATAATGCGGGGTCTATAGTCCCATTCAAAAATTAAATAAACGTTGATAATAATGACACCGATTCTGTTTTTACACGAACGAAATATGACAAAACTAAATGTGTTGCCGTGTCTCTCATGATCCTAATATAGAAGCGAGAGAGCAATATGTTTAGTTTTGTCAAGTCCCTTATAGCTCCAAGTCATTTCAAAATAAATGGCCCTATTAAATCGAAAAAGAAATTCTCACCATAGAGCTGTGCATCCGTAACGGGTATTAGTTGAGCGAGTGTCGTCGCCGCTGTGAGCAACGATACCATCCCGACCACAGAACTGGCCGCGCCCGGCGACACACCTGCCATATCATAATATATGTACACTATAATATAACTTAGGCCGCAACCACACGAGGGGCATTTTGCCGTCGACACTAGTCGGTGCTAGTCGTCGGCTCATCGTCGGCGGCTGTAGCTATCGACTTGTCGACGGCCAAGTGCCGCTAGTGTGTTTGTGGCCTAAGTTATAAGCCTTACTTCACACAAACAGCTAATCTATAATCACATTATGCAGGCCGCCTTAAAATCATCTTTTGAATAAGTAGAGGAAAGTGTACAAAAGAACTAAAGCGATATTGTATGAGAACTTACCATCAAAGAGTGAAGATGAATCTATTCGTGCCGTCACCAATGTAACATTTGTTGGCTTCCCGTCCTGCAAAGTAAGTGACCTTGAGATGTGTTTCCGGGAATATTGTGATATTCCAGTGGTATAGCCATAGTAAACATTTCCCAATTTTTATAATCCCAAGACCACATCCCTAGTTCACCTTATTTAAAAGTATCGTATAAACTATATTTTTAATATAAAATGTTTTAAATTATAACTTATAATACTCAGGAATTTAGCGCATGGATTTAGGGTATAAATTTTTTTCTAAAAGACACTTCACCAGTATGTTATCACACAAACCTCTGTGCGTGGGAACAGCGAGTAGTACACATTGTTATCTCCTAAGGGATCACACATTTTCGTTGGTGTCAGAAGAGCAGATGTCGCCGACCTGTGAAACAAGTTTGGTATTGTAAATATGAAATTAGTAAGGGGTTATAAGGACCCACCATACATAGAGACCAATCTTCAGTTTAGACGCAACGTATTATCGCCATAAGAGGGTCTACTCTTTTACAAACGAAAACGAAATTTCGGACGAAATTCCGCGTATTTCCTATTACGTTTCTCATTCATTCTGACATTTCTTACGAACGATAATTGTTTGACGCTTAGATTCGACGACGACGAAGACGTCAAACAATTTTCGTTCGTAAGAAATGTCGGGATGAATGAGAAACGTAGTAGGAAATACGCGAAATTTCGTTTTCGTTTGTAAAAGAGTAGGCCCTATGGTGCGGCAAGTAGTGATGCGCCGTTTCCGCGGATATCGGGTCACAGCATCGGGTGATTGCGGGTTCGATTACCGCCAGAGACAAATTTCGGAAACGGCCTTTTCTTAATTTGACCTGGTCTGTGTGTGGTGCTTAGTTTGGGACCATACAGATGGTGTATGTCTGGCGATTTTTATTTAACAAATTCCCATTACAGTAAATATAATGGGAATATTCCCAACTACTACTCAAAGGTAAAACAAGAGTAATCCGAAGCGTATTTGCGCCGAAGCTTAGTCGCTAATCTTCTGCATGGTGAGCCCCTATACTTTAAAGAATACATGTCACACTACCTTCTTAAGCAGATCTCACTGTTGACAGCAGCAAACATGAAGGAGTTCAGTTGGACTGAACATAGTGGCATACCTTTTTGGTTTTGTTTGTCAAGGTTGAACCTAGAACCAACACAAAAATTAATCTATGCTATCGTATAACACACACAAGTGCATACAGAAATTCTACTCACACTTTCTTATGTGCTTAACTAGGTCCCTATTTGTATTTATGATCACGAACACCATGTTCTGGTATCAACATATTATATTGCCCGAAAATAATAATATGTACGCCGCAATGGGGACATTTATATGAAAAATAGTTAAAAGCCTCTTCCATATAAATTATAATAATTTACATTTATGTAAAGTAAACAAACCTATTAACTCTTTAAGCAAAATGAAATGCATATTAAATTCTTGTAAAAACATACTTTTCATAGCACTCCTCAATTTTATCAATCTCTGTGGCTCTCGACTCAGGTAAGTAAAATATAGGGAAGGGTATATCCATCTGCAGAAGTCCAGTGCCTAAACTGTTCCATCCACCATCAACTGCACTGCACTGGTTATGCTCGGCTGATGAATACTCATTCGGACATCTTGACTCCTGCGAAAACTGTGTGGCACTGAAATATAAATGTCATTTCTTTATTTAACTTTTTTTCGCTAGCTACGTGCTACAGTTTCATAATAATACGCATGTATCACTCAGGGATACTGTAGTTTTCTATCAGTGAAAGAGATCATCCCATGTGTTCGCCACACTGGCCATCTCCTGCTCATACACCAATATTACACACAATTAAAAGATAGGCTTGCCATAAGGGGGCGTCCATAAATTACGTGAAGCATTCAGGGGGGGAGGGGGTCGAGCCAAATCACACAAAATCTCACGTATTTTTTTTACCGCAAGAAACAGTGTAAAATTGCGAGAAAACTGGGTTAAATTAAGTAAAACATGTTTCTCCACTAAAATATGGCTTTTGTAAAATCTCACGTGAGATATGAGGGGGAGGGAGGGATTCGAGCAAAATCTCACGACATGTCACCAGGGGGGGAGGGGGTCCAAAAAATCTCAAAAATCACCTCACGTAATTTATGGACGCCGCCTAACTCCTGGTACACTGAGCTATTTTCAATGAAGAATTTATGTATTTTACTGAATAACATAACATGTACAATAAAGTAAAGCAAAGTAAATAACTTTGAAATAGTAACTGTATCAATAATTCAATGGAAATTGTTGATTTCAACATCTTTTAATCTCACCTGTCAGTGGCATTGTCGTACAGCAATATGCCAGCAACATTATCAGGCTGTTCCATCAGGAGACCAATGACACTATTGAATAGGGCCGTGCTGACAACAACTGTGTAAGGGCCAGCAGTGGAGTTGTACACCACCCATTTCGCGTCATTCACATCTTTTACCATTTGTACAACACCTATGGCACCTTTGTCGGAAGCTAAAAAAATTAGATCAATAATTTGAACAAGCATCATTATTATTAATAGAAGGAACTTCCAGTTGTCTCTTAACTTTCACCCAGAAATCCTACCGAGGCAGAACCACGAAGGTGAGGGGTACTCAAACTGTTGATTGTCGAACATGAGTTTCAGAGTAAATTGCCTAAATTTCCAGAAAATATAAAATACTTTATCTTGAGGAGACTCTCTCTAGGGATGGTGATCATTCATAAAACAACACCTAAACTCTCCTTTTATTAAGCCAATAAATAAAACATAGATTGATTTTATGATTCTTGAATCATCTTCATTTTGTACCTATTTAAATTATATTTTAAAGTGTTGTTGATTAGTAGTAGATCACATTCTGCCTCAAAATTGTGGTAGATTACCTACCAACATTATAACTTAGAGCACCCCTAATTTAAGAGATTTAGATTAGTTTTAAGACAATAGAAAATCAATTGGGTCTTGTCTGGATCCATGCAAACAAAGAGTGAATCCTGTCTGGACAAATAATGATTTTATTAATTGTATGGTATAAGCAGTGATAGCTAGTGATGGGATGTTCTCGAGAACATTGTCACCCTCGGGAACTTACTCGTGAGTATTTTGGAGAATTTATCTTATGAAGCATGTTAAATTTGGCATAAACCTCATTAAACATGCAAGTATGGGTTTTAATTGTTTTTAAGATTGAAAGTTAAGATAACATCATCCAAAATATAAGATTATCAAAAATTCTCACAAGTAAGTTTCCGCGTAAGTTTCCGAGGGTGAGAATGTTCTCGAGAACATCCCATCACTAGTGATAGCTGATTGGTTTAGCACGCGTCTTGATGGCTTAAAGTCCAGGGTTCAAACACCGGCTCACACATCTGGATTTTTCGAAATCCATGTACGAATCATAATTTTACTATGATTATCACTTGCTTACGATGAAGGAAAAAATTGCGAAGAAGAAACCTGCATGGCTTGGACATATGAAATCCACCAACCTGCACTGGGCCAGAGTGGTGGATTATGGCCTGAATCCCCCTCGCATTAAGAGGAGGCCCGTGCCCAGGAGTGCGATGTTAAAAGGGCTAAGTTATTAATATGGTATACAGACGGCTAGCAACAGCCTATATATTATATAAATATTGCTACATGTAGCCCTGTAACCCTCATCAAAAGTACCATCTACAAAATATAATCGTGTTATGATTGTACTCACATGAACAACCAGCCTGATGTGTTCCGTTCAGGCGCCTGAAACATGCTGCACTCCCCTCAATGGATGAGTAGATTTGTTCATGGAGTCTCTCTGAATTTGCTGTAAGTGAAAGGATGTGTTATAGTACTTGTTTTCACACATTCTTGCTACATGATAAACTCCTCTTCATTTTGTGAGTCATTCGATTATGGATATATTTTATACCTACATGAATAAAAACTTAACACCAATAATAACACATGGAATGAAAACGCCATCATAAATTCATAACTTTTCGAAGAAATCTCAAATAACTAGCAAAAGTATGTAGTAGAATGGAACATAAATAAAATCTAGATCTGTCTGTCTGTGAATAACATTAGATTTTCCTATAGTGTCTGTGCGCTAGTGATGGTGGAATCGATTATCAATAATCAACTAATCGATTATCAAAATGATCGTTTGCAATCAATTATCATTTAGTTAGATATTATTTAATTATACAATTGTACAATTAAGCTGTAGTTCGTTGTATATTATTATTCTTTAATTTACCGAAGCCCGTGAAAAGAAAAAGATCTATACTTAAATTGGGGCACTGTTGGCAATTAACTGTCAGAGATTGGGGTTTGATTAAAATAAAATAAAAATAGCAGTTAAAAACAGAAATCAGACTTCGTCTAAGAAGGACATGTATGGCTCAAAATATTCTAAATGGTGTCAACTATTATAGTGGGTGGAAGTTTGTATAGAGATCCCAATTTTCATGTCTCCAGCTTCTGAAATATTGGAACCCCAATACAAATTTTGACCCTGAGCTTCAGGAAAATTGGGATCCCCATACAAACTTACAACCCCTATTTGACACAAAAATGCTGAAATTAAAATTTTCCTATTTGTATTGAGAAGCATAAATGCAAATTTTAATGCCTGTAACTTTAGAAATATGGGCCCCCAATACAAACTTCCACCCCTTATTTTGCCCCCTTGGGGATGGAATTTTCAAAAACGTTGAAATCGGCGTTTTAATTTGTAATGCGTTTCATGTCTGTAACTTCAGAAATATGGGCCCCATATACAAATTTCCACCCCTTATTTTAGTCCCTTAGGGGTGTTTTTTCCAAAATCCTTCCGATGCTCTTTTTCTACGCTATATTAGGTACCTACTGTAAAAATTTCATGTTTCTAATACCAGCGGTTAGGGCTGTGCAACTCTTGACCGACAGACGGACAACGAAGTGATCCTATAAGGGTTCAGTTGTTTCCTTTTGAGGTACGGAACGCTAAAAATATTAAGTAATTTCAGTATTTTTGAAAATTGTACCCCTAAGGGTTAAAATAGGGGGTAGAATTTAGTATGGGGATCCCAATTTTTCTGAAGCTAAAGACATGAAAATTTGTATTTAGGCCACCCGCACTGTTGTATGCTCCACGGCTGATTGTACGCTCCTTTGTATTCGGTGTATTTTTCTTGTGATTAGGCTTTGTTTTGGACGGTTTCTGTTTAATATCACGTTGACTTTGGCTATTATTTGATGGACTTTGATTGAGTGAAAAATGTGAATTTTATAACTTTCTAGAACTTAACTAAAAATAATAATAATAAAAAGAAAAGATTAAAGGTTCATATATGTAATTTGGAATCGATTTTTTGTGATTACCATTATATTAATCGGATAATCAGGATACTGATTTCTTTGGTTCGTAAAAAATTTCGGCGTTTTAAACGCGACAATAAATTTTACTCGTCCTGCATTCCAGGTGCGAGGCCCCTAGGAGTGCGAGGCCGTAGGCGCTGGCCCGAGTCGCCCACGCCTTGCGCCGCCTCTGCAAACACCCTATATTTCCAACTATAAAAGCAGTGGGTTAAGATTTAAAATAAAATCGATATTTTTAATGACTTCTATTATCAATTAAATTAGTATTGCAACTAATCGATTCTGACATCACTTGAAACCACGGAACGACATCGGACTGACACACCGTTGCCAACTTAGGGACTTTTTCCGTAAGTTAGGGAATTTTAGTGTCCAAAAGAACTTTTTACGGACAAGATTTATTGGAGGCTCCGATATCTATGAGAATGAGCTTAAATATCGACTAAAACTTGCTATATATATTTTCACTAATATATTTAGATTGTAAACATGCGAATAGGTACAGTACAGTTGCTGATTGATTGATAGAGATGCTGACTGACAGAAGTTGGCAATGTTGCAGCTGATAGAAGAAGAGATTGTACACTAAATACCAACTGTACTCTTCTCTATCTTTTATACTAACTGGATGACAGAGATGGGAAAAATTTAATTGCAATTTGCATGTGTTGGCATAATTAAAAATTAATTGTGATTTGTATGCGATTGACAAACAAATCACAATTAATTGTTAATTATGATACCACATGCAATTTGCAAATCATTAATTGCAATTAAAATTTGCCCAACTCTGCTGGGCGACTTATGTCTGTATAAATGAACTACTAAAGGCTCACCAACTAATAATTTTTATTTTTATTCAAAAACTGTCAAATATAGGTATTTGAACTTTTTTTCAATATCTTAGGCGCTACATAAAAAAACAACGTATATTTAAGAAATTTAGGGATTTGTAGGGAGTTTTTAAACATATTTTTGGGGAATATTTTTAGTAGAGGTTGGTAGCACTGGACGGACCAACGACGACGGATATCTATTTAGTATTGGTGCGTTCCATTCACTGTTAATTTTGTTATTTTCGTCCACAAAAAGTGTTAAAAACGATAATAATGATCACTTTCAGTACAAGTTGGTCCGAGTGGAACGAGATTTGTGATCGAAAATTTCGAAAATTACAAAATTAACAGTGAGTGGAACGCACCATTTGTGGACGGATGGACGCCATTTGTTAACCACGACAGCTGTGTTTTATGTCTAAAATTAATTCATTGTACATTGTACCGTTTGGCTAGTTACGGGCATATCAAAATTAGAATATTCTACGCTAATTAAAATAGTTTATAAATATGTCGGAACAAGCGGAGATTAAGGTATGTAACGTATGTTTTGTACCGAAGGACAAATAAAACTTCCATTGTTCAATCTTGTTCGTTGGTCGATAATTTTTCTTCGCCTTACTAATTGCAACTTAGCTAGTATTACGGATGCAAAATATAGTTTTGTAACAACTTTTTAGTATTGACAACCTACCTAACTAAAAACCTATCCAGAGACGATAATTTTCTTACATTTTGCTCCTCCATTTTTATTTAGTTTCTCAATTTTGCATAGCATGGTAATTTTATTGTAAGTATTCATTGTCATTATTTGTATACATAGTAAAGGAGGGCAAAGGCTTTCTTTAAAATCTTAAATCCTGCAAAATACACGTGTGATTAAAACTGCGTACGTACAAACTTATTTATTGCGTAAATTTATTTGTATCTGGTATCGAGGGTACCTGCATAATTTTCTCTTACAAGTTTACACATTACATTACTTTACGGCCTGAATCCCTCACAATGAGGGGAGGCCCATGCTGATATTATTTTCTAGATTTTTAAACACCATGGTGATAACAATACGCTCCTGACATTACAAGTTTTGAGTAATCAACAAATTTTTCACTTGTCCCATTTATTCACTTGCACATAACTAGTAGTGTTGCGTTGTGTGCAAATGGCTTAACTTTTTTTTATTTACAGCCTGATGCATTGCCAGACTTGGATGACCTATTACAATGTCCTGTTTGCTATGAGATACCTTCAGGTCAAATATTTCAATGCAATGAAGGACACCATGTCTGTGGACGTTGTAAAATGCGTCTCGAAGTGTGTCCAGTATGCAGAGCTCTATTCTTTGGAACTCGAAATTATGCAATGGAAGAGCTCATTGCTAATGTTAGGAAATTACGAGCTTTTGTAAGTAATTCTGTAGTACATTACTTACCAATATTCACCTGCGATCAAGTACCACTGTATGTATGATCTAAAAAGACAATAATTGTCTTTTAAAATTATGGTTAATTTAAATATTTAAATATTTTTTTAGAAACTGGGTGGTAAAATTACTACAGATCTATGTACAGAAAATAATGCTCCAGCCAAAGAGGAGAATTCTGATGTTGCAGAGAATGAAAGTGAAAATGATGATGCAAGTGATGTGCAGTCCAGTGTAAGTATAAAATAATCTGTATTAGAGATACCACCAATATTGGGCTACTAGTCGGTATTCAGCTGCTTTTTTTACTATTCAGTATTCGGCCAAATATTGCGAACCATTTAGTTGAATACTGTATACCCAATCATGAAAAAAAATCGCATAATATTATGCTTAAAGAAATACTTTAACAAAAAAATCACCATATTTATTATACCCACTATAAGTAACACAATGTAATATAACAATTTACAAATAATTTGTGGTGTGACACAACCTAATCACCAATGAAACAAACAAATAGGTACCCACACGTAGTTAACATAGCGACAAAGCATTGGTAATTGCCATCAGCATATTATGCTGATTTATGAGATTAATTATTTTCTTGATAAAATGAGGAAAAGGTTAATTTTCCAGAAGTATAAATAAAACTGCACTTTTACATGCAATTACATTAATTATAGCCTAAAACAAGTTTGTGTTTGTTTACAATCGCAATCACTGGTCGATCCCATAATTGGTCAAAACTTGCCACCGACAACATGACATGACTCAAAAACCCTGCAAAACGCATTGATGCTCGCAAAAACCCTGGTATTCGTCATGAGGTTTAAACGAAAAATGGACCTGTATTTTTATTATTATTATTTATGCCCACTGGTCTATACAAATAACAACAACAAATTTTCGAAAGATATGTAAAATCCACCAATCGGTGCGCATCTAGAATGGTGGATTATGGCCTGAATCCCCCTCGCATTGACGGGAGGCCTGTGCCTAGGATTGGGACGTTATACTTCGTCCAACCATTTATTTTACTTTTGACATTAAAGAATGATAATTAAAAATGAATCTTATTTCTTTACATTATGGCTCATCTATATTATTATACAGTTAACCATAGATTTGACAAATAAGCCTTATTATGACGCAATAAGACTTATTTTCCTTTGACATTCTTCAATGTCAAAAGTAAAATAAATGGTTGGACGAAGTATAAAAGGGCTAATATACATTATTATAATTATTATAACCACTGGCATTGTTATAATGATTGTTAAACTTTCAGCAGTCTGTAGTGTTGAGGGCTCCTCTGGCATGCAAAGGTCTCTTCCGTTGCCTCTCCTGCAAGAATGGTAATGGAGTGCGACTGCCTGCTGCCAGATTGCTCAACCACCTCCGCTATTTTCACTCTCCTGAACTTATTGAGGTAAAACTATTTACATTGAATCCCTAAATAACTAAAATTTTTGTAATTTTTATTATTCTCTCTGATATAAGTTTAACAAGCAGTTTGTGTTTTTATATAACGTGTGTATTATTTCGTCAGGGTAAATCTGAAAATGGCGAATATGTACAAGCTTGGCAGTTCTCCACTGTACCAGGAAGGATTGTGACTGCAGTCCGAGTAGCAGACATGGGAATATTTTTCTTGATAATAGAAATGAGTAGTGAGTATAATTATTAATGCAATCTGAATATGTTTTACAAAGGCTTTTAGTGTATGTTGTTAGCCTAAAGCTAAAAAATAGGCTTGACTTGGATATCTCGATTTTCGAGTCATAATAACGATTGTTATTTCAGATAACTCTGTGTGCGCGTGGCTCTCGATGGCCGCCGCGCCCTGGGTTGCGCACGAGTATTGCTACACTGTCACTGTGTCAGGAAATGATCGCGAAGCTATATTTTCAGATTGTGTAAGTTTTTTGCGATTTCTCAAAACATAGTTATAAACTGTGGAGAGCCTTCATTTGTCTAGTAAACTAGTGCTAGTGTTAAACCTCGTTGGAATGCGATCGTCCCTCTTTGCCGCCGCTCTTGTCCATTCTCTTTCCAAGTGGTGTAATTGACGGTCTATGATATATTAGGTGCTAAAGTTATATAATTATTATTGGCCGATTAGAAGCATATGATATGCAAAATGTGATAAACGCAAACACGCCGGACGTCAAGAGGTTGCAATGCGCCAAAATACGCACGCAATAATATTTCAACATTATTTCGTTAAAATTATTATGTGTCTGTGACAGATACGGAATATTTTTTGTGATTTGGGCTTGTATGCTATGGTGAAATGGTAATTTAACATTTAGTCTGGCCTTATCCAAGTTTGACATTGAGCGTGTTCATCGCTATGCGTTATAGACAGTCTGCATGTATGACAATATGCGTTGTTAATGAAAAAAAATGTGTGTCCATTAACATTATGCGTAATTTGCATAACATTTTCAGGTTTGGTCAGTGAGATCGTGTGAAGGCTCTCTAAAGAAACGCGGACACTGTCTGTTAGTGAACGGGTTGGATGCGAGAGCGTTAATCGCACCGGTATCGATCAGCTGCAAGCTGGCGGTGCGGCGCACGCCGGCCGACCAGGTGGCGCAGCAGACGCAGCCGCGCGCCGTGCTGCGCGTGGCCAACCGCGGCACCAACAACGACGTGCACGCCCAACCCGGACACGACCTCGAGCCCTTCCTTCAGGATCTACAGAACGACGTCGCGAGGCTCTCGCGAGCGTTCGCTACGCTCGGTCGCGAGGCAAACGCTCTGGTGCGCTCCGAGGCCGAAATGCGCACCAGAATCGAAAATAGACAAACGGGCCCGAACGATCGCACGGGTACCTCCGTCGAAACGGAATCTCAGCCTAATCCGACTGCGGATAATCGACCCGACAATACCGACCGTACGCATATGTCTCGCAATGCGCGGAGACGAATGCGTCAGCGCCTGAGAGTGGCGCTAAACGCCCTGCAGCCGTCGGCCGAGCCGGAGCCGACCGTCGCGGCTCGGGCGGCCGGGCCGGTGCCGCGCGTGCAACACTTCGTGAGCGGGCTGGCCATCGTGCAGCCGGCGCCGCCCGCCCCCGCCCCCGCGCCAGCGCGCGCCGCCGCCCCGGTGCGTGCCTCCGCGCCCACGCCCGTCCCGGTGCGTGCCTCCGCTCCCACGGCCGCCCCCGCGCGCGCCACGGCCCCAGCCCCCGCGCGCGCTCGCGGTCCCGCCCCCGGTCCCCCCCCGCGCGTGCACCACGTGATGACCGGGTTAGCCATCGTGCAACCGGCGCCGCCGGTCGCTCCGCACTCTTCCGACGGACCGTCCAATGGATTATCGCAGAATGAAAACAATTTTCGCGCCAACAAGAAAAAGCGACGTCAACGTAGATAAATTAATTTTACGTTGGATCACTGATATTTAATGATCGTTTAGCGAACCAATGACGACTTTGTTAATTAACAATCGATGGTGAAAGTTATTGAATTGGCTGCTCTATTGAGTCTCATAATAAGCTTCCTCTGGGGTTGTTCCGTGACTTCGACTCCGTGTTGTAAATATTTCGTCTTTTGACAATTGCAATTTATAAAGAGTGCTGTGATAATGTGTTGCATGTTCATGCAATATGATGGTTAACTACTTAAATAATTTCTTTGAATGTATTATCCCCAGAGTGAGTATTTTGTGGTTAAAACTGATTACCCATTTTAGGATAAATAAAATTGTTATAAGTTAATTAATTTCAGTTATTGAAATGCATTTTGTGAAATAATTTCCGACAATGATATTTTATGGATATCAATTTGAATTATAGAAATTAGTATTATCTATGATTTGAATAGTGTTAACAATTGACGAATGTGCTTATTTTAATCCATGTAATCGTGAATTCTGTTGTAGAACTTTAATTACTGTTTAATTATAATGCCCTGTTAATCGTCTAGGCAGAAAATAGTTACAATAATTATAAACTGTAAGAAATATAACGTTTTTCTTTCTTGTACATAAGCAACACAGCTTTAATTTTAATCGTCGCTGATATCGCAGTGAAACTTTACATTTATTGAGAGAGTATCTACCAAAGAGGCAGATAATATCACCAATCCCACCAAAAACGGTTTGATGTACAAAGGATTAAGGCCGGCCGTATATCATTAGAAATTTTATAGAGCGGAGCGGAGCGGCGGACTGTGATGGGCCAAGAGCGGAGTGGAGATTTCCGGCACTGTGATTGGCCAATTCACGGTCCGCTCCGCGTGAGTGGGAACGCGCCCTAAAGTCGGCTCGCGACGTCGCGGGCATGTATAGCATTTCTCTTTCACTTATCTATTTTAGACTTTACGAACCTGTAGATAAAGCCTAAAATAGATGTTTCAATAGTGCGAAATTATATAATTAGCGACATCTCTGTGTCGGATAAGAGAACTTATCTGTAAACATTAAAGGCTAAGGAATTGCAAAAATTGTTTAGCTAATCGTCACTAGATGGCCTAAATTTACATTTATTGTATAGAACTTTCTAGATTGCCAAACTTAGTTCATTATTGGCGCTAGTTGTTTCCGGTACATACATTATTGATCGTATAAAGTACAATAATCTATTGAAAACATCGCAATAGTATACTTGATAGGTAAACAGAAGTCACCTTAATTTATTGGTGCATAAATCAAAGAAATTATACTTTTTTCATAAAACAAATAAACGCTACTTCCTACTAGGTGGCGCTTTTGTACAATAATGGATATTTTAATAATAAATTATCCTTTACAACAAACGTAACGACAATATAATTATTATCTAAGACCAAAGAAAGAAATCTATGATTATTATAAAAAAATATAGTGTCTGTCTAACATTCCCAATATTACAGAAATATGTACAAAAGTGCATGTAGCGCCATCTATTTAATTTTGTTGTAACGAGCAGCTAAAAGTCGATAAACCAGGCGCATTTGCCCAAAGTAGGTATAACAATGGGTGCCTATAATATAACTGCTCCACCAAGCCAACTTGGGGTACGGGAATAAATATCAAATGTAAATCAATGATTCCGCGGTGCGTCCAAAACGTAGTGGGTCGATATTTATACCTGTGCGCTATTTTGATTTTAATACTTAGATATATTCGATTTTTAAATGTGACGTCACAAAACGTAGGACCCCTCCCCCCCTTGTCACACAATGTCACATTTCGTCGACCCCTTCCCCTCCCTTTACGTGTGACGTAATTTATGGATGGCCACTAATAATTGCACTCGACCATTGAGGGTATAAAATGACGCAGAGCACAGACCAGCGCCACTGAGCGGCGCAGACCGTTGTAGTGACAAAAATTTGAAGCCAGTCCAATCATTTTTAGAAAAAATACAAAAACAAATCACCAGTGGTCACCTGATTGGATTCGATTGGAGTGACGTTATCTCTTAGGGGTCTCGCGAGGTCCGAGAGAGAGAGAGAGAGACTATAAATTTGTCATGTGGACAACCCACTGAAACGTGGCGCTTTGCTGCTGCCATCTAGCACTAAAAAAGCAGTTACTATAGCCTATAGATGATTGCAATACCAAATGCATTGCTCGCACGTTGCTCACATTAAGGGGACTGGGACAGAGGGAGGGTAAGGGAAAGGGGGTTCGGCTTCCGTCTGTCTCACTCATCGTACGAAACGCAGCTGCAATAGCTACTTTACACCGATCTTTTTGCGGATTGTACTACCCCGGTCGAGCCAGCCGCCTGTCGTCAATTGGCTATAGCTTGGCTCTACCACCTGTAATGTAGATGCCTAGTAAAGTCGGACTATTACGTCAATGACGTTTAAGTACCCCATATATATGCTTTAAAAACGGCACATTAAACTATACCTACCTAAGCCACATTAAGACGGACCTGTTGTTAGAAAGAAATTGGTATATTCATAATCATTGGCGCGCGCGCGCGTGCCTGCATCCGTGCAGCTGCGACGCTGGGTGGTGCGTGACTAAGTTGATGTCAGGCAGTTACCTTGCATTCATGTTGTCAAAATAAGCGCGGTAATACGTAACTGTAATTTTATCACTTTATGGGCGTTAAGATCACATTGTTTAGATTTTTCAATTATTTTAAAACATCTATTTACACAAAAAAGTACTAGCAGCTACTAGATGGCAGCACAATAAAATAAAATTATTTTTATAAAAAAAAAAAACCGACTTCAAAAAAACCTGGATCACTAAAAAGCCTGAAATAATATTTCTATTACTACCTCTGCCTACCCCTTTGGGAAAACCAGACGTGATGGTGTGTTATCGAGTATTTGGAGTCGGTGCCAATCTTGGTATGCCAAGTATAGCTACTATAAAAGTAAGAAGATAGATTGGCACCGACTCCAAATACTCGATAACACACCATCACGTCTGGTTTTCCCAAAGGGGTAGGCAGAGGTAGTAATAGAAATATTATTTCAGGCTTTTTAGTGATCCAGGTTTTTTTGAAGTCGGTTTTTTTTTTTTATAAAAATAATTTTATTTCACGATTTTTAGTGGCGCCATACCAATGAACATTTTGGCATATTGAACCGTATGAAGCCCAACAAAAGGTAACTGCTGTAAATCTTTGAGGAATTCCCTCGACTGTCTATGGTCTCCATCATTAGACCTGTAATGGCACTTATAACCCATATGGGTGCAAAGTTCTCTCCAATACAAATTAATCAAGCCCAAACACCAGGTAATTGCTGTAAATCGTTGAGGAGTTCTCTCGACTGTCTTTTGACTCCATCATCAGACCCCTAATGACAGTCACAACCCATCTAGGTGTAAAGTTCTCATCAATACTAATTAATCAAGCCCAAACACAAGGTAGCTACTGTAAAACGTTGAGGAGTTCCCTTGACTGTCCCTCGTCTTCATCATCAGTCCCCTAATGACAGTCACAACCCATCTAGGTGTAAAGTTCTCATCAATACTAATTAATCAAGCCCAAACACAAGGTAGCTTCTGTAAAACGTTGAGGAGTTCCCTTGACTGTCCCTCGTCTTCATCATCAGTCCCCTAATGACAGTCACAACCCATCTAGGTGTAAAGTTCTCATCAATACTAATTAATCAAGCCCAAACACAAGGTAGCTACTGTAAAACGTTGAGGAGTTCCCTTGACTGTCCTTCGTCTTCATCATCAGATCCCTAATGACAGTCACAACCCATCTAGGTGTAAAGCTCTCGTCAATAGAAATGAATTAAGTCCAAACACAAGGTAGCTACTGTTAAACGTTGAGGAGTTCCCTTGACTGTCCTTTGACTTCATCATCAGACCCATAATGACAGTCACAACCCATCTAGGTGGAAAGTTCTCATCAATACAAATTAATCAAGCCCAAACACCAGGTAATTGCTGTAAATCGTTGAGGAGTTCCCTCGACTGTCTTTCGGCTCCATCATCAGATCGACTCCAGACCTTCATAAAATAGTAGTGCTTTAAAATACTTAATGAAAAAAATTACAAACGCACTAGTCGCCCCTACGATTTTCGAAGGTTCCCCTCGATTTCTCTGGGATGCCATCATCAGATCCTGGTTTCCTTATCATGGTACCACCCCCGGAAAATCTCCTTTCCAACAAAAAGAGAATCATCAAAATCGGTTCATAAACGACGATGTTATCCGCGAACACACATAAAAAAAAAAAAAAAAAAATATACGGTCGAATTGAGAAACCTCCTCCTTTTTTGAAGTCGGTTTAAAAATATATGTGTTTTAATTTAGCTACCAGACACGAGATGTCGCTTTTTCAACAAATGAAATGTCAAGCAAATGGATTCCTTTCCTGTTTCGTTCGTTTGTTTCAAGAATAAATTTTATTCATTTTTGCTGCTGATTGACTGGTTGGCTGTTTTTAAAGGGAAGAATATCGTCACTAATAAATTTATCAATAACTTTTATTTTTAAATGCCATTCGAATACTCCGTGTAACTCCATAAAAATGATACGTTTTTTGCACAGAGTAGTACCTACTTTGCAAAATGTGTAATTCTCGTTGTCGTGATAAGAAAATGCTGTTGTTTTTTTTGAAAAAGTGGTAAGCATACAAGTGTATGTTATTAGGTTTTATCTAATATATTTTTGGCGCCAAATATGAACCTAACCTATAAATTACAGACCAATAATATTGGTCAAAATTCATTTAGTACTTACCTATAACCATCACAGACACAGATATACCTTTATCAGCTGTCCCCCGGATATGGACCATGGGCCCGCTGGCGCTGTGCCTGGGCCCTTCATGTTATATTGCTCATATTGTGTTTTACCTATAGGAAATTCCTGACTCGAGTCTGGATTGTCTTCCTTAGGCATAGGCCTACCCATTATTTGAGCTAGGTATGCCCATGTACCATAAATAGGCAGTGCAAGTGGCGCAAGTATAATATTTATTATGCTCTTACCTATTTTATTTTCAGAAGTACAAGAAGCTCAAGTAAATATGGATATGATAGCAGTTGATCCTAAGCTGTTCATTACCTGTCGGTTATGTTTGGAGGACATGGGCCAGTATCAAATAGTGCCCAGTGTGCAGCAACAAATTAAGTACTGCTTTGATATTGATGTGAGTTTTGTATTGTTGTATGTGTACACTAGACATTAAAACACTCAGTGTACCTGCACATCAAGTGGCTATATGTGTGTCCACCACTGTGACACCTTATTACACTTGTAGTGGCACTACAACTAGTGGTTGATACACTGACCCCCTTATTCACAGAAAGTTATGAGCGACTTACAGTGGAATTACAAATCACATTTGTTCCAAAAATGCTTGTATAGTTTTATTGTGTATCCTTAGCATTGAACATCCAACATACCATCACACTATTTCCCAAAGGGGTAGGCCATATACCCATGGGCCCCATGGCCATATACCCATGGCAATAGACCCAATGTAATTTGGGGCGAGCCTATTATAGCCATTCATTTGGTACACTCCCAGACTGGTTGACAAAATATGGCAATTGCTATACAATAGTCTAGACTCAGATAAAACAATAATTTGGTGGTTTAGTGTAGAGGTAAAATAGATATTTCATCATGTTGTTTTGCCTAAGTGTGTGCGATTGCAATATATCTTCTTCTTTTCGTGTCAACAGTTCTACTATTGTTAGACCTTGTTTACAAGGTATTTGGCCACAATTTGATGTCAGGCACACTTTAATATTTCAAAGACGTTAAACACCCATATCCAACACCAGATAGAGCTATGCAGAAAAGTGACAGGAACTGTCTGGTTCCATTTCTTTCTATCGGGTGCTAACCAGGTCATGGAGTGGTACTGTTGCTGTACTAAAATTGTTTGTTTCTAGGTGGAGCCCTTTGATGGACTCCCGCAACTAATATGTGTGAAATGTAAAGACATCTTAAGCAACTATACAACAACAAAGAAAACATACAATGAAAAACAAGAAAATTTGAAACGTAATTTGTTATTGAAAAAGGTGAGCGGTCAAATTATCCTGTGGAAAGTCCTTATAGAATGTGTATAGCATAAAACAGTTAAATATCAGAATACCGAAAGTTCATTGTCCTAATTTCAAAATTCCTAATGGTTAGGTATACTAAGTTCACAATCCTAGTGTATTTGATCTAATGGATGATTGACCTAATTTAAAATTTACTGGACAAAATACCTACCTAATTTTTACCGGCGGTATTAAGTTAGATCGTGTGGTGTGAATTTGATTTTTTTACACAAATAGGATCGAATCTCGATGCCTAATTATACCTTCACCGTTCAGGGTTTTCTTAACACATACATTACGGAGTCTTTTAGAGATCCCTACCTATAGAGAAAAGTGCATTATCACATAATGTGCACGGCGAACATTGTTCCGGGATTTATTCTTAGAAGAATTTACTTAGGCATACCGATACCCGCCCCCAACCTGGCTCGTACTCCGTGGGCGATACGCCAGTTATGCGGTCGCACTATACCTACATCTTGCGTCCGTAGGTCTTTTGAAATTTGGTCAATTAAATTTCGGTATTCGGAAGTAAGCTATAAAACATGGCAGATGACAATGGCAACTGATAAAACTTTGCAGCATCTTCGCTACTGCAGACATGATCTAGTGATATCTTCATAGTAATTAATTAAACACTAGCATTTATTTCATGTTATAATTTCCAGGAAGCACAAGTGGAACCTCAACACGACGCAGTTAGTTCAACACAAACTCAACAAGAAAACATCAAACAAACTAAAACAAGCATCAGGCAAAAAATAACATTGCGGTCATCCTCCTCAAGTGATTCTGATAGTGGTCCTTCATATAATGTTAGTAAACAAAAAAAGAGGAAAAAAGCTGTGAGAACACCAATTACTTGGGAATCAGATTACAAGAAGGAAATTATATGTAGGCTGTGTAATAGCCAGTGGTCAACAACACGGTCCATGATGCATCATTATAAAGTAAGTCACCATAACATAAAATATAAATTCAGCAACATCTTGAACAAACACTGTAGAGTACATTTGAATAAGCTGGATGACAAGCCTAACATAACAGGCCTCAGTAATATGGTAGTACTTAGCATGAATAAAATTATTCAAAGTCAAAGTAGTCTTGTATACAATACTGTGTATTCTAAAGTCAACAATATTAATGCTTCTGAAGACAGTCTTCAAAATGCTGCTAAATCAATTAATTCAGACTCAGGTGAGGAAGTAATTAGTATAAAACATAGAAAACAAAGGAAAAGGCGAATTCTCTCGAAAAGTTCCAACGATACCGTTGTCCTTGAGCCTCATAGTAATGAAGTGGTGTCTGACGTAGAATCTATAGGAAAAAATACACGAACTGGAAACAATCAATCAAACGTTGAGCAATGCATTAATATTGATGACACAACAGATAGTGAATCTGAAGATCAAAGCAAAGATGAGTCGAGTAATAACATTACTCCGAAAAAATTCATTGCACCACAATTAGATGATTACAAAACTATACAAGGCATCATTAATACCTGTGTTTCTAACTACCGTAAGAAAAAAGATGATTTGCAAACAAAGCAACCACAAAAATTAGAATCCAAACTAAAACATATTATTTTAAGCATTGGAAGAAAAATTATTCACAATAAACAAGGTATCAATTGCATAGGTCTTTTACGATATATGGAACAAAAAAATCTTGAAATTCAATGGATAACGAGAACATATTTTAATAAATCTTCGAGTAATAATTTTGTCCGCGTTTTTACGAAATTAAAAGTTCCCACTAAAACAATTGATAGTGGATGGGTTAATGTGTCTCCCAGTGCAAACCCAAATACATTCATGGAAACTGACCTAGCTTTATATTCTGAATTAATTGCAAGCAGTTCTGACACTAAAAATAAACTTCTCAATAAGAATCCTGTTGCTAATCCGAAACAACTACCCAAGAAATCGGCACAGAGCAACGAATCTAGATCAAATAAAATTATTGCACAAGCAAGTATACCCTCTCTTTGTAAGAGAGAAGAGACTGAGCAGACACAGAGCAGAGAATTAAGCTCCAAATTGGCAGTTGTTCCCCAAAACACATCATTTATTATTAGTAGTGATGATAATAACTTATGCATGCCCATTATAACTTCCACGACATCTTTGGCTGATTTTGCAAATAAAGATAAAAATCATAAGGAAGCAAAATCGGCCAGTCAATCTTCTGAAGTATGTACTCAAAATCCCCCAAGAATCAAAGTAAAACCAGTTTCGGAGTTAATGCCGCAACCGAGGACAGTACCTGTCGCCAGCAATAGTTTATTGGTAAACCAATTGAATCTCCCACGACAGGAACCATTAAACATTATGTTGCCGAGTTTGGTTTCCACGTCTAGTATAGGACCTATCACCTCACCAATGCAAATAGTACAAGAAACGAGGCTCGATGATGCACCAGCATATCAGCAAATGACGGCTGTGCCTACCACCGATCAAACTATTACTAAAGAAAACCGATATTATTTAACATTAGATACGGTAGAACTGCCGAATACGAAAACAGATTCACCGTTCCAATATTTTAAAAATCTTTTGCAAATTCATAATTTAGTATTACTAGATCCAGATGAAACATTATCGCAACAATTTGTTTGCCTTATAAAATTCAAAGTTGTATTTAAAGAAGAAACAAAAGATCGACCAGTGGTTCTTTGTATATCATTGTTTTGTTTGAGGAATAAGTTTTGTTTGAAAGTACGCGATGTAGACATAAGTAAAATATCTGTTAATTGGCAATGGGAAATACTTCAAACATACACAGGTGAAGTAGTTAACAAACTCTTGCAAAATGCCCAGAAAGATAGTCAAGAAACATACGATAACACTAATAACTTTTTATGTCTTCTTAAATCTATTAAGTTGATAAAGTCCTAGTTCAAAATGACTTCAAATGACTGACCCCATTTCAAAATACCTGTATAGATGAAATACCTAATTTCAACCTCCCTAATAGTTATTGGAACTAAGTTCATAATCTCTAATGTTTGTTTAATCTAATTAATTTCATAATAGGTACCTACCTATTGACGAAATCCTTAATTACTATTTGAGTTAGGTCCAAAAGTCCTTATGTTGTTTGATCTAACCAGAACATCCTAGGTGGAGTTAAGGTTGCGATATTTTTTACAATAGATTTAAAAAAAAATGGGTGGTTATAAAATTTAACACCAACCAAAACTACCTCGGTTGTTCTGCCTGACCAGCTAGTCAACTTTTGGTTATAGCTAAGGTAATCTTTAGGTCAATCTTTTCAGTTGGCCATTTGAGTGTAGGTCATTCAACCGTAGATATAATGACCGTAAGGTATTGCAACCATTAGGGATTTTGGAATGAGGTACTTACTCGTCCATTAATGTTTTGAAAATAGATATGAACTTTACGTATTCTGATGTTACCCTTTTAAGATCAAAATTTTCTAGGGGGAAGCATACAAGAGCTCCTAAAATAGTGGGTTCAGTCAGACACGTATTTTTGTAATGACTCGAATACCTATATTGGCATTTGGTACCTAAGGTTTTTTGTGAGAGAAAAGGCGATAAAGCGAAATACAATATTATGGATAGAACCACATTTATTTCAACCTGCAGGAAGCATGGAGCACCATTTTGGAATGTATAGGCACCAGGAATGTATAGGCATCAATGTTTTAGTTTTTAGAAACTTACTTTGGGAGTAATTATGTTGTAGGTATGTATAATGTATACTTATAAGTAATAGTTACTTGTGTAATATTTCGCCTCCTCCGCCTTAGGATGAACCACAATAATATTTTTTCTTTGCTTGTGCAGTTGGCATTGATCAGTCTTTAGATTAAGTGTAGGATTAATATATTTTTTTGTAACCTACATTATCCCACTGCTGGCGAAAGGTCTAACTTATGTATTGTCACTCGGATAGCTTTTTCTATTTCACTATACCTACTGTATGTATGCCGTGACACTACTAACATTTTTTTAAATTACCAAGTAATAGGTTGCTAACATCGGCGGCGTATTCATCATCTCTTACTCTGACGGCTGGACCCAAAATACCTATCGCATTCGTCCGAAACCTATCGTATGAGTTTTGAACGTATTCAAATCCTTAACGTTCGAGTGATCGAATGTATCCACACATTCACTAGTAAAATAGGGGCGCTCATTATTGTTAAATGCAAGATTCGATCACTCGATAGATATTTGATGATGTTAAAATTTGTATAAAGTTCCCAGAAATGTAGATTTAAGCCAATTTGTTTATTACGTTTTTTTTGTATGAAATAACTAATTAGTGGTAATTATCTATAAATAAATACCTTTTGTAATTTCATGTTTGTAGTAGGTATTCCAACAAAATTGATCGTCATTAAAGCAAGTACTCATACAGGCAGGTGCTTATATCTCGAACCGTAAGTGTACACATTCCAATTTATTTTTGGGTTAAGTGTATTGTTATTGAATATAGTTGTGTACATTATATGTTTGTACATTAAAACATGAAGACTTTAAATATGTTACTTTTATATATTTTAACAATAAAAGTATAACAAAACAATCAATTTATTTTTCCTATAACTACGACTCCTAATATCACAAAGCATACATTCACTTATCCAAGAGTCCATATTGATTCAACATCTAGTAAAACTTCTTCTGGAGCAGAATGCTTGTGGAACATGAAATATCCTTGGATCTGCGCTGGACTGACCACACGATTCTTTTCTAATACACTGAAAAATTAAGATGCTATTAATAAAATTGTAATAAAGAAAACCATCAACTTATATGTACATAATTATGCTAGTATAAGTTGGTTAATAAATAAATAAATAAAAATCTATTCCGTTCTTCGTGGACTGGATTGATTTCGATTAAATTTAACCAATCTAAATCGATAATATACTATGTAAGTATGTATAATAAATAAAATACACGGCGCGGCGTTCCACGGAGCGTCAGATAAAATGGCATTTTCGTATTTTAATTTCCACGTCTGTTAATAACTACATATTTTTTTTCACGAATTTAATTTCGATGAAACTGCAGGTCACCAACATCTAACAACCACAGTTTGTACGGAACCTTAAACAACTATCAGTACACTTGCCTTTTTGCAAATATCTTTGCATGTTCTGCAGCTTGTTCACCTTTATAAAATCTTAAAAACATGAGTTCGACCTGCTCATGGTCGCAATACCCCACAAATTCTTTCATGTCTACACGTCCTGGTCTGATAAGAGCTGGATCTAATCTGAAATAAAATTTTAATAAGTAAGGGATAAATAACAATACCAGAGACTTGACTACCTCAAACTAGTCTCTGCCTGATTTCTACATACTACATAGTCTGTTCTTCACCTTGCCATCCTCGTATTACAACTCAATTGCAGACTATTAGGGAAGCATTAAGCAATTCATTTGAGGTCTGAAACATGTTGCAGACCTCAAATGAATCGAAAACTCTAGTCGAGAAATGAAGGTAAGGCCCCAGGTTTAAAGGGCGTTCGCTAAGTGAAGCGGGCGCATGCGGCGGGTGCCCGCCTCGCGTTTGTATTGAAAGATAGTATAAATAGCGCTAACTGGCGCGGACGCGTGCGACGGGTTTTTAGAAGTTTTTTACACGCGCAGCCGCCCGCTCCGTGCACCCGCCGCGTGCGCCCGCTTTACTTAGCGAAGGCCCTAAGTTATCTCTATCAAATGCTAGTTGATTACTAAGATCATCAACCATAACTGGCTTGTAGCTAGAGTGGAAATAGATAGCATAGTTACCTTTCTAAATAATTAGTCGTCATGAATACTATGCGCGCTTCTGTGGATGCAACACCATCCAGGCAATTGAGGAGTCCACTGAAAGTGACGCGATTGAGCCCTTCGAATGCCGCCTTCTGCTTCAGAGAGTCTTCGCGCGAAACAAAGGCAGCGTCAATATCCTCTAGCAGTATGATTGATTGCTGAGGAGCGACACTGTAATGTCATAAATCATGTTGAAATAACCAATCATGGATGGGACATAAAACTGTATGGTAAAAACAATGAGCTCAGATGTTTATGTAGATTAAACTAGGTATTTTTTCAGTGAGGAAAAAATAAATTTTCTCCTGCCCTCTTATCACCTGGGTGATCAAATTCGCCAGGTGATCTGAGGCGACTTTATCTTCAACTCTGATCACTCATGTGCACCTGGGTGATCAAATTCGCCAGGTGATCTGAGGCGACTTTTTCTTCCACTTTGTTCACCCGGGTGATCAAAGTGGAATTAACCATAAGTAGGTGCCTTACCTAAGAAGATGATTGAGTCTATCATCTGTAAGTCCTCTCTCAGACAAATTTAAGACACAGATGTTATATTCTAATTCACCAGCTAATGCCATTATGAAAGAAGATTTTCCACAACCAGGAGGACCATGAAGTAAGTAACCTGAAAAATAAAATACTCAAGTAAGTCTGAAAAACTACTTTTCTCTACTCAAACAGGTTTTTCAATTTTGGGTCTTGGTTTTTGTTAATGAGATATTTAATTATATTGTGATATAGTACTCATAATTATTATTTTCTTAAACATATTGCTAAAGAAATAATACTACCTCGTCTATATGGGATGCCTCGATCAGTATACCACTGAGGGCTGTTAATGAAATCAATGCAATCTGTTAGAATTTTCTCTGCAAGGCCAGCACGCAATACGACACTGCGCAAGGGGCGGCGCCGTCGGGGGTGGCCGAAGGGTCGCCATTCAGAGCCCATGGCGGTGTACATCACTGTCATTCCCTCATGTTGCTTTAACGCCATTGTTCTAGCTGTAATAAAAATAAGAGTTTTGTTACATAATAGATTACATATCTACATGGTTGTATACTTTCAGACTTTTACTCTATTCCTTCAAATAAGACGCGTGAAGAAGTGCCACAGTAGCACCGCAGTGGGACCACTAGCAATTGGGATTGTGTGTCTGTGTGGGGCTATTTGGGGGTTGTATTAACAACTACAGGCATTGAATAAAGTATATACACATATACGAAAAAGTTTGTCATATTCTCATCTCTTTTGAAAGTTATTAAAAATACTTTTATTTTGGAGATGGTGTGTAAGTAGGTAATTCTGCTGTTTTGAAGCTCAAATTATAGCAACAAACCTAGAATATTATATCATGTTGTGGGTACTTAAACTGTGCAAAGATATAGGTACTTACCATCTTCCAAAATATTGTAGTATAGTTCTTTGTTACGTCCAAATGCTGTTAGCGTAACTGTTTCCCAGGGAATGCCCATATGAAGGTCTAAGGTGTGCTGTTCTCTTGCACGGTCTACTTTGATCCACGTGCCACCATATCTGAAATCAAGACAATGTTATTCCTACTTCTTAAACTTTCAATCTTTCATAAATCCTGCCCTCCTGGTATCCCACTAATTCACGTGTAATTATCTCGTCTTATACGTCGATCTGCTGTGAGATGGTGGTACTACCCCAGTTGAGCCAGCCCATATAATATAAGCTGCAATCAATTGGCTACAGCTTGGCTCTACCATCAATACCTAATCCTAGTCTTCTTTTACAGTACAACATGGGGTTCTTCATAGGGCGCAGGTTACAGACACATTAATATATACATTACCTAAAGAAATGCTGCCCAACACTCGGTATAAAATCATATTTAGTTTTTATTTGACCAGTATCCTTTTGCTGAAAAGATGTCTCCACACTTAAATGCTGAGTTTGCTTCGCGCCTTTTTGCGTTATCCACTGTAGTAACCACTGATAGGATTTGTCTCGGCAAGGAACTTCAAGTGTGATCATGCAATGCCTTCGAAAGAGTATCATAGAAGTCTGTAACCCCCTTCGTAACAGTGCCGCACCGGCTCCGATCCCGAACAGTCCGAACCCAGCGCTGAAGTATTCATTTTGGGCAAGTGTAGATATGTACTCGGACAGAGGCATAGTTTCAATATAATAGTTAATACATCATTTTTTGAATTACATAAAATAAATGAGGATATTGTTTACTGAGCGAGCAAAACTACTGTCAATTCTGTCATTGTAATACATTTGTGTCAATTTTGACATTGACAATCTGCAATCAGCTGTTGCAAGTGTTACCAGACAAAAAATATTTTTTGCACAGCCGCGTTCAGAGACTACGTTCCAGGCACAATTTTTTACTTTGATGTCGGTCGTTCCGTATCTCACCGTGGGTTTCCACTGCGCACAACATGTTGACACAACATATTGTTGTCTCTATTTCACAGCAAATAAATAGAGACAACAAATTGTTGTGTCAACATGTTTTTTGAGCAGTGGAAACGCACGGTCAGAGTGACAGGTCCCGAGTGCTCAGACCGGTTACAAATTTTTAATTATTAAAATAATAATTGATGGTTAGAAAACACTCTGACTCAGGTATGTCACTTGACGTGTAGGCCACTTGTAGCTCGGACTTGTAGGTCACAAATTTGTTTTTAAAGTGCAAGTGAAAAGTTGCGCCCGGAGCGTAGCCTCTGAACGCGGTAAAACACCCAATCAAAAGACTGTCTCACTCTCAAATGGAAAAATGTAAATGTAACGTCACGACTTTTATCCCAATTCGGGGGTAGTCAGAGGCTTGAGTGGCCATACACCACCACATAGTGGAGGTATTAACCAACTCAAAGCTCACGTTTCACCAGATAGTCAGAACTATAGATGTAAAAAAACCGATATAAAACGTTTAAAATAAAATTTTGCCGTTTTAAACCCCAAATATCCCATTTAAACCGGTTTAAAACTCGCGAGGCCGTAAAGCGCTAGAGTCCTCCAGAACGGTGGGCGTTATATAACGGCCGCACTAGAACAAAAAAAAACGGTGTCCAACCGGTCTCTAGGCAACCGCGCCATAGTTGACATTGCCAATGATCTAGTGCGGACCTTATAATGACGCCACCGTTTTGGAGGACTCCAGCGCTTAAATTACAGTAACGCAGACGTAACGCGAAGCTAAAGCACTGGTTTCCTCCTAAACGGTGCCGTCATATAACAGCCGCACTAGAACAAAAAAACGGTGTCCAATAGCGGTCTCTAGGCAACCGCACCATAGTTTACGTAGCCAATGTTTTAGTACGGCCGTTATTATATGACGCCACCGTTTTGGAGGAACCCATAACTTAAGTACCTAACATAATAATCAACGATACCAGTAATATACAGGGTGTCCCAAAACTTTGCCACATGGAGGGGAAGTACCTTAAATATTGTAGATAGATAATTTTACTGAATGAAGACTTCATTTTTATTTTAAAAACAATACGAACTGCTTTCAAAGATTTTAGATAACTCGCTTGCTACACTCGGGAATCGAACCGGCTAAAATCCGAAAAAATAACACCCTGTTCTTTTATGGCATCAATCGATAGGATCAATGATAAGAACCAAATCTCTCTAACAAACATGGTACATTAAATGAAAGGAAAACCATGAAATCTAAAGTTATAAATTCATGAATTCAAAGATAAAGTGTATACACAAAACATGGAGCTAATTTCGAGCAACAAATTAGTTAGTTTACCATTTTTTATTCGTTCAATTAAAATAAGTGAAGATTTTATCGTTTCCTTTCATTTTGAAAACTCGCTTGCCACACTCGGGAATCGAACCGGCTAAAATCCGAATAATAACATCCTGTACTTTTATAGCATCAATCGATAGGGTCAATCATAAGGATAAAATCTCTTTAAGAAACATAGTAAATTAAATGAAAGGAAACCCATAAAATCGTTACTAATTTCATTTTCACTTAGTTTAATTCTTATAAGTTAAATAGATAGAGTTAGTTAGTTAGTTAGATAGAAGTTAGTTAGATATCACGGTTATCCTTTCATTTAATTTCCCATGTTTGTTATAGTGATTTGATCCTTGTGATTGATCCTATTGATTGATGCCATAAAAGAACAGGGTGTTCTTTTTTCGGATTTTAGCCGGTTCGATTCCCGAGTGTGGCAAGCGAGTTTTCAAAAATCTTTGAATGCAGTTCGTATTGTTTTTAAAATAAAAATGAAGTCTTCATTCAGTAAAATTCTCTATCTACAATATTTAAGGTACTTCCCCTCCATGTGGCAAAGTTTTGGGACACCCTGTATTAGAAGTAACGTACAAGCGGATTTTTGAGGTTATAATTCGACTATGATTTAAAAAATCTACATTTAAAAAGTCATTACACAGTTTATAGGTACTCCGTCATATCATCTATTCTGTGGTCATATCCCTACCTGAAAATGAAGTTATAATTAAGAAAAACATAGTCATCAACACCGACCGTTTTAAATCGGAAAAAATTGTTTATTTCGGTTTTAAACGGCTTTTTTCGTTTCAAACGGATTGGTTTAATTGGTTTTAAATCGGCCTTACATCTATAGTCAGAACCCAACGTGACAGGTGGTGAACCTTGTGGCCGTGTATAAGTCGCCGCCAACTGGTTTAATACGCCATTCAATTGGGCAGCTAGGCCGTTCATTAAACGCCGACACTCAATACAATGGCTAAAGGACGCCTAGGCAAATTGTTGAATGCAACGTTTAATAAAGGGGCTGAACGTTGCTTAGCCGCTTGGGTGAATGACATTTGTGAATATTATTAGGGTGACCATGACTTCTATGACATCTGCGTTCGGGGTCACCAGTAACCTAACACGAAGGAAATGACGGGGGTTTAGCTCGCTCGCTAACCCCTATGGGGCCTTCGAACCTAACCCAGCCAAGTCGAGTGCCCCAAAGTCCCGAGCTCGCTTCGCACGCTCACGCGTGCAATATATAAGACGTTTTAATTCTAAACATTGTTTTACTAAGGTATCCAGATGACGAAATGACATCCAGTAATCCTGCAAAAGCGTCCGTATGATTTTAGAATAATTCATGGTCACCTTAGCCTTTCGAACATTGTTGTTAACCTCAATTGGTTTAAAATTCGGTTCCGTCTCATTATTCGTACATAAATCCATGTTATGGTCTTGTTTACTATTATTAATTATCAATTGAACTTTTTAACACACTATAAAATCACTAAACACGGTAATTCGCAAAAAAAAAAAAAACAATACACATTTAATCAGCTGTTGATAAATAGGGACGCCATATTTGTTAGATGACTACTGGCGCTGCAGTGGCGGAAAAAGGAATTAAATTTAAATGACCCGGCGGCTTTTGTTTCAGCCTTCTCCAAAAGGCTAGCTTTCAACCAGCCAACTCGTTGGACGTTTTGCTATATGTGTCAATTCAACGAACGGCCTAGGCGTCCAATTGAGTGTCGGCGTTTAATGAACGGGCTAGCCGCCCAATTGAATAGCGTATTAAACCAGTTGGCGGCGACATATACAGGAACTGACTATTACCTAATTCCGAGCATAGATATATAGTAATAGATCGGAAGCTATTGTTTATGGTATACATATTTGATGCAAATATGGACCACATTAACGAAAACATATCTGTCTCATTCTTACTCGTGACAATTTAGCTATGTAAAACAGTACAGTATATGTCATATATTTCTTTTTTCTGGAAGTTTTTGGTTAGTTCCGTCAGTAAGCCGCCTCCCTGAGGGCCTTTTTGGACCGCCATATTGGGTTGACGGCTATGGTCGGGTCACTATGGTTAGTACTTCATCTGTCATGTCAGCGTATTATACAAATTATTTTAAATTTTACGGTGAACTGTGTGTATTTTTTGACTCTTTATTATATTATTTAGGATTATCAAGGAAAAAACAATATAGTTTAGTGATGCGTTAGGGCATGTAGTTCTGATTCTCGAAAGAATTTCGAAGGTTTGTTATTTTCCAGGTTAGTTGTGTTATTTTCATATTTAAGTGTATTTATAGTGTGTGAAAATAAATTTTGTGTACATTATATTCATTTTTAATTGAGTTCCCGTCTATAATCGTACTCTCTAATTCATATTTTCAACTAAAATAGAACTAACAAATATTTGCTATGTTTACATAAAAACGTAGTGTTGTTCTTACATGTTTTGTTTCAAAGTTATCGATACATATTCTATTCACCTACACGTCGGGCCGCGCCGTCACCCCGGGGTGACCACAAATAAATATTTTTTGTTTTGGAAGGTGCGTGACTGCGCCGCCTTAAAATTGTTTTATAATATTTGTCAGCACTACTCAAGACTATAAAGATTCACGAAAGAGATAACAAGTTTATTAATGTTCTTGTTTGTTCGTGTATGTATGCCTTAAAATCCTTTGTCTATGCAATAGTGTATAAGTCCCCGTACTCTATATTGTCTGTTCTGTTTCCGGTGCCATCTTAATCACTAAGGATTGTCTAATTTGTGTCTCCGATAATTAATCCAAAATTCTCAGTATTACTGTTAATATTATGATTGAATGGTGCACATATATTATATAAATATATGCTGGATCATCCGTGTGAAGTATTATTTTCCACCACACACAGGTCCCACTGACTCTGCAAACCACCACAACGCTGCATGGTTGTAGCAATAGGTTCTGGTCCCAGAAGACGCCAGATTTGGGAAAGGATATTTCTTCCCAAGTAGACCTTGAGATTGGTGGAAGAAATACATGATGCCAGAAGAAAACAGCACCATTCCGGAGGATTTACCGGCACATGGACATTCATCGGCGGCGTTACCAGCACAAACGCATTCGTCGAATTGGTCAAATGTCGAAAAGCTAGAAGGAGCTAGAAATTACTACGCCTGGAAGTTTCAGTTGAAGATGTGTCTGATGCACGATGGATTGTGGAATACAGTGGAGAACACTCAGCCGGGCGACGTGAGTGACCAGCGCGCCCTGGCACGCATATGCCTATCAGTTAAAAGCAACCTTTTCCAATACGTAAGAAACGCCAAAACCGCAAGTGAGGCGTGGAAAAGCTTATCAGACGTTTTTGAAGACAGTGGACTCGTGAGAAGGGTTCTTTTGTTACGTCAACTTCACCGAGTAGAATACAGTAGCTATAGCTGTATGTCAGACTACATAGAAACCATAATGACACTGGTGCAGCAGCTTGCGGACATTGGAAAGACAATAGACGACAGCGAGGTCGCGGAAATTCTATTAAGCGGTTTGTCATCAGAATATGACCCGCTGGTTTCCAACCTGGAGACAGTGATTGTAATGATCCAAGGAAAGTAGTTTTGTCAAGGGATGTAACATTTTTAGAAAATAATTTTTATAATTTTGGACATGTTTTAAATAATAATTATTATAATTTTATGGATATTGATTGCAGGAATGAAAGTACTGTCATGAACAAAAGTGTGAATGAGAGTAACACAAATAATGATTGCAGGAATGAGAGTACTGTGATGAATAAAAGTGTGAATGAGAGTAACACAAGCAATGATAGCAGGAATGAGAGTACTGTGATGAACAAAAGTGTGAATGAGAGTAACACAAGTAATGATAGCAGGAATGAGAGTACTGTGATGAATAAAAGTGTGAATGAGAGTAACACAAATGATGATAGCAGGAATGAGAGTACCGTGAATAATATATGTGTGAATGAAAGTAACACAGAGCGAGATAGTATGAATGAAAATGATTTAATTATTAATAATATTATTCGGGATCATAATTATTCTTTTAAATCTCCAGACACTGAAGACGATGAGTACTGCACGGTGAGTGAGGATGATTCTCTCACTGACAGTTCCACGAGCGGCATGGTATGGTCACCGGGTGCGGGGTCTGCTTCAGGGGAAGTTCAGGCTCCCCCGCCGTCAACGTCGAGGGAACGACCGGTGCGTACAACTCGATCAGATCAGACCACAAAGGTTTAACGATTATGACATGTCGTTATTGGTCAATAGTAACAATTTTAGTTTCGAACCAACCTCGTTTGAGGAGGCTGTATCTAGCCTTGATGCTGAAGATTGGCAAGAAGCCATGAGGCGTGAGTATAATTCGCTTATTGAAAACAAAGTTTGGGTACTCGTAGATAGACCAAAGAATAAAAACGTAGTAAAATGTAAATGGGTTTTTAAAGTTAAAAGTGATGCCTCTGGTAACTTTATTCAGCATAAAGCGCGTCTTGTCGCTAGAGGATTTAGTCAAAGAGAGGGTGTAGACTACAACGACACATTCTCTCCTGTGGTGCGTCATTCAACAATGCGATTGTTATTTAGCTTAGCTAATGAGTATGACTTGAACATTGATCATATTGATGTAACAACAGCATTCCTCAATGGTCAATTGGATGAAACTATATACATGGAACAACCTAAAGGTTTCAGTACTAATATTGATAAAGTATGTTTACTTCAGAAGAGTATATATGGGCTCAAACAATCTAGTCGCATGTGGAATATAAGAATTCATGATGTTTTGTGTAAAAATTGTTTTGTTCAGAGTAAAAGTGAGCCTTGTGTATATTCTATGAAGACAGATAATGATGATGTTATTTTGGCTATGTATGTTGATGACTTTTATTTGTTTTACCGTAAAGACAGTTTATGTAAAGAGAAATTATTGGATATATTACATAAAGAGTTCAACATTAAGAATTTGGGTTCTATACAGAACTATTTAGGTATCCGTGTAACTAGAGACAGGAAAAATGGGTTATTGACACTTGATCAGTCTGTTTACATTAGAAATATTTTGGAAAAGTTTAATATGGTAAATTGCAAACCTGTGTCGACACCTATGGTTCCTGGGAATAAATTATTTAAGGAAAGTGAATGTTTAAATAATGAGTCTTATAAGTATAGACAGCTGGTGGGTTCCCTAATGTATTTAGCTGTCTGTACATGTCCCGATATAGCGTTCACTTGTAGCCAGCTTAGCCAGTTTAATACTTGTTTTGGGAAAGTTCATTGGCAAGCTGCCAAGCATTTGTTAAGGTATTTAGCAGGCACAATTAGTTATGGTTTACATTTTGTAAAGTGTAAGGAATTGTTATTACGTGCATATACCGATGCTGACTGGGCTAATGACTGTTTAGACAGAAGGTCTTACACTGGTTATGTAATTAAGTTAGGCAATAACGTTGTAAATTGGGAATCCAGAAAGCAAAGGTCAATAGCATTAAGTAGTACTGAAGCCGAATACATGGCAATCTGTGACGTATCACGAGAGCTTTGTTTTGTTAATCAATTGATGTTGGAAATAATGCCTAATACATGTATAAAGATTATAGTGTATAATGATAATCAGTCTGCTCACAGATTAATAGAAAACAAGGAAGTACGTCACAAACGCACTAAGCACATAGATGTAAAGTATCATTTTATCAAGGATTTAGTGTTAAAAGGTTTTATGAAAGTTAAATATCTATGTACTGAGAATATGATTGCTGATGTATTAACAAAAGTTTTAAATACTAGACGTCATTATAAGTTTGTAGATGAGTTATGTATTAAGGCATGTTAATGTTGTTTGTGCATTTTGGTTTGTTAATGTTCCATGTATGTTTGTGAATGTTAAATCACAATTATGATGTAAAGACATGTGTATATAGAGTAATGTAGAGATTGATAGAGTCCTAGTTATTTTATATAATGATTTTAATGCATAAGGGGAAGTATTAATGTTCTTGTTTGTTCGTGTATGTATGCCTTAAAATCCTTTGTCTATGCAATAGTGTATAAGTCCCCGTACTCTATATTGTCTGTTCTGTTTCCGGTGCCATCTTAATCACTAAGGATTGTCTAATTTGTGTCTCCGATAATTAATCCAAAATTCTCAGTATTACTGTTAATATTATGATTGAATGGTGCACATATATTATATAAATATATGCTGGATCATCCGTGTGAAGTATTATTTTCCACCACACACAGGTCCCACTGACTCTGCAAACCACCACAACGCTGCATGGTTGTAGCAATAAAGTTGATTTATGGATGGTGAAAATTTTAAAATTAAATGTGTGATTTTTTTGTACTAAGACGGCTTAAAGAAGTTAAAATAGAGTTTATTCAAAATCGCCCGATTTCGCAAGATTTTTAGCTGATATATTTGTCGATTTTTAATTTTACGCTTTTGCTACATTGGGCAGGGGTAGGTAGGGATGATGACCGTGTACCTATGCATTAGGCTCTCCACAGGTGCATATTTTCATGGTTAAGTTGAGGCGCCAACAAGGCCGAGATATCGAAATTCTGGTCGTCTCTAACGTTAAATTGCGAACCCTGAAGAGTTGCCATGTGAAAATTACTTTACTTGAGCAGCAGCGTCACTCTGCACAACCATTTTAGAGGGAAGAGGGTGACCCGCTCCACAGAGCCACCGCAAGCAAGCAAGAACATTAGAGTAAGCATGACCATGAACCTAATACTAAAGAAGGACTGGGTCTAAGCAACTCGGCCGCGTTGCTTAGACATCGCACAACTCGGCCGCTGACGTCATCACAGTAGGCGTGGCTTAAGTCAGTGTGCTGTTGGCGTTCGTCCTGTGCAGACGTCTTGCCAACGTTCGCATCCCAAATATAATTCTATTCGACACTAGATGGCGTCCCTTTGTACGTCATTTTTTATCAGCATACACTTAGTGACATCTAGTGCAAAAAGTTAAACTACGTACTAACATAAAACGAAGTGAGTGGTTCTGCTATTTACCGGTAGATAGATGCCACGCATTTCTTAACCCCCACCATCCGCGCCTTCCCGCGCAAATTTCCACGCGTTGTTTCATAGAGATATCTACTAATGGTGCGTTCCATTTACTGTTAATTTCGTTATTTTTGTCCACAAATCACGTTCCACTCGCACCAACTTGTACTGAAAGTGATCATTATTATCGTTTTTAACACTTTTTGTGGACGAAAATAACAAAAATTACGGTGAATGGAACGCAGCATAAGAACACCTCTTTCTTTAGTATTTACTCTATGAGTATGACCGATCCATTACCGCATTGACACAGTAGTAATAATAAAAACATAATTTTGTACTGCCTACCCCTGATTAACGTGATATTTGTGCTGCGGTCTCTTTCCCGCGTCATGACACTTGACTGACCGACCTTTGTGTAGTACACCCGCCCCGTCGCGGTGCTTCCTGTGTCTAAAAACCTTAATCGCACGAAATCTACTCAATCCTTTGTGTAATTGTTTTGTGTGAACTGGATAAACCCAAGCGAGGGATTTAGTGATGTGCCTGCGCAGAAGGACGTGAGGATCCAGCCATACCACCCTGGAAATGCGCCCGCCTCCATCGTGCCGGTAATGTACACGCTTGACATTGACCTGACCCTAACAGATATGTGTCCCCCCTTTTTTGCCTTATTTGATTTAGCCCAGCATAGCTGTACCTACCTAATCATGACCCAGCACTTTTCCAGCGACATGATCGTTAGGTATATCGATATGGATACTATCGACTATCTAAAAGTACAACACTTTTAGCTGTGGGCGGAGTCGCGCCATTTTGGACTGCCGTTTGGCTTCAGATGACGTCACATAGGGCCAGTCCTCTATCTTTCTTATGGTCAATGATTCCGAGGGATAGGTAGGTTTCCTCACGATGTTTTCCTTCACCGTCAGCGAACTGTAAATTATGCACATAGATGAAAATTCATCCATTGGTGCATTGGTGCTCACTCTCTAGTCTTCTCTAAACATGCATGCTCTGGATGGTCAAAATCAAAACGCAGTACAACACAATATTATTTTACTCAAAAAAGTTTATAATATTGTCATTATTATTACTCGACTGCCCAAAAAAAAAGGAGTGTATATGTGTTTAGGGTTCATGTATGTATGTTTTTTTGTCGTTTGTTTGTTTGTATGTATGTATGGGAGATTCTTTATTCCACCATAACTTATAAATACCTGAACGGATTTGGATGTATGGGGTATCGTTAGAATCCTTACATCATTCCGGGTAACACTGGGCATATTATTTTTGAAAAAAAATCAATATGGCGGCATTATGGCTCAATTAATAACTGTGAAAAAAAATTTTTTTTCTTCTATTATTATATTACAATATGGGTATCAAATTGAAGGCCTTGATGAGCACATTCCAAAACTGTAGAATTTAGGTATAGGCATCATTTAGTATAGCTAGGGTGTACGTACATGCAAAACAAACATTTCATTTTGGCTGCTGTCACTATAATGCATAAAATAAAAATTAATAATTTAAAAAAATAAAAAAACACGACTGTCCTGCCAAAAAACGAACTAAAAAGTATAAAACAAGTGCAGTGTCATTGCAGCCCTCTTGAATTAAATATGTTCCACGGAACGGTCCCCCGACTGCAACAACACTGCACTTGTTTTATACTTTTTAGTTTGTTTTTTGGCAGGGTAGGTAATCGTGTTTTTAATTTTTTAAATGATTTTTTTTTTTTCGCAAACCTTCGTACAAAATCGGATTTGTCGTATTGCAAGAGCCACATGTGACATGACATATAATGTATTATTAAAATTTAAAGACTTAAATATAATTTAGTGGAATAGGTACATAAGTAAAAACACTCGCTATTATAATATAACATTTAAAAGTAGGTAAGTGCCTGCTTATTACTTTTATTAAAAAAACCAGACGTGCGTGACATGACGGGCGCGGCGGCGCAATGATAGGGGTCGCGTGACCCGCACCGCATCACATCAAAGTATTTTATAAACGCAAGGGAGACGAGATTCGATCCCGCAAATCCATAAACAACTTTGAAAGTTTTTATTAATAGTAAGTACAAAGGTACCTAACTATGTAGTTACCTAGCGTGGTAAAATACTTGAGTATAACATACTCCTCAATCAATTAAGTTTTCAACAATATTGCACCCCAATAAAAATCACCAGCTTTGCATCGTCCCAAATTAAGCAAATCCTTGTATTAATTCCTAATTCCTATGTATTCTTTTGAGAGCGATCCCAGTGCTAGGTGCGTCTACATGAACTAAGCAGCCGCCCGAGCAATCAGTTTTGACGCGTAGGGCTTATGGGCTTATTACGTGCCCGGACCTAATTTGATTCTAATTTACTACCTACGGAAATTCTAAGTCCGATCGAAAGTGATTATTGCTTACGACGTGTCGGTTACGTAACAGCGCTGACCACATCGACATAACGTCATATCTCATTGCTCGGGGCTTGTTGACGCAGCCATTCTGTAATTTTCCCCGCATGGGGAATTAAACCCACAATTTGACGGGCCCCTTGGCGTGGCGCGGTGGCGACTTTCACGCTGCAGGTCGTAGGTTCGATTCCTACCCGGGACATGCATTTGTGTGCATGAACATGTCTGTATGTCCCGAGTCTGGGTGTATATGTATAAGTATGTATTTACAAACAAAAAAGTAGTATATGTAGTAATATCAGTTATCTGGTTTCCATAGTACAAGCTTAGCTTAGTTTGGGATCAGGTAGCCGTGTGTAAAAAATGTCCCAGGATATTATTATTATTAATCGCCCGATGCAGTGAACCGAACGCTCGATCTAACCACTAGGGCGGTTGTCAATCTCTATATTTAAAAAAATCTCCAAGGCCATGCCGAATAACTTTATTTCCCAACAATGTCCTGTAGTTGGAGACTGTTATTACTGTTATTGTTATGTGTGAGACAAGAGACCGAGTTGTCGATAGCCGTCCGAAGGTTCGTGTACCAGAAGGACATGTCGGAGTACTGCCGGCGGCGCGTGATCCCCTCCGTGTTCCTCGGCAGCCAGGTCGTGGAGGCCAACTCACATATTCTACACTTCTCTAGAATGGAGCTGCCCTATAGCTGTTTTATAAGCATTCGGTTTGTGTACCTAATTCTAAGCTATACAATAATATACAGAGGTGAAATGGTTTATAATATATGTTTGTAGAGAGTGTAATTTTAATGTGTGTGTAATGTGTTAAGAAAACCCTGTCCGTGCCGAAACCGGTATTTAGGTTTCCCAATCACATGACCAAATAAAATTAAAATAAAAAATATTCATGATAGTAAACATATTAATGAAAATTTGAAATTCCATTTTTTTTTTGTCTTTTTCCCCCAAAATGTAGCAAATTTTAAAAATATGACAACACCGTTACCGGCAGTAATTTTGTTATTTAGATCGTATGGCGGCACTTCTGCCCACAAAGTAAGTGATGACTTCATTTTATGTTTAAAAAAAAAATGGGGTGGCTTGTGCCCAAAAGTTTTACAAAAATAGAATCTAATCTTGATACCCAACAATACGTTTTCGGGTCGGATAGGGTTTTCTTAACATACTGTATAGGCTGGCTCGACCGGGGTAGTAGTACCACCCTCTCACAGAAGATCGGCGTAAAGTATCTATAACAGCTGCGTTTCGTACGATCAGTGAGAGAGGCGGAAGGCCAACCCAAAGTCAAAGTTTATTGGTAATTAGAACAGAGTCTGGCAGCAATATAATCCTGGTGATCCAACTGATGTCGGACAAGAGCCTGGTGCAGGCGTGCAAGGAGAGCGGTAGCCAGCTCGCCGTGTACGAGATTGGGGAGACGTTCGGCGGGTACTGGGGCCCGCTGCCCGACCACGTCATGAGGCCGGAGCCCCCCGAAGGTGTCAACTTCTACACTATGAAGACCACCCAGACGCCGAGTACTACGGTTGTGAGGTGGGGTCAAAAATAATAATGTTGATGTAGGTATGATGGTAGAACGTGATTGCTACGTACGTAACACAAAAGTTTTTGAGTTCTTACGATAAAAATATAATGTAGAAAATCCTGATTTACATTGAAATACCAATAATCACACGACAACTCTGCACTGGTAGTACTGCCAGCCGTGATGAGACAAAAGCGCAAAATTAATCGGTTTTGTCTCATTCTCTTAGGGAGAGCGACTCGGTACGACATAGCGCGTGGCAAAAGTCTTGAATCGCGCGCGTGCTAGCCCTGCTGATTGTTTCATTGCGTGGCCATTGGGTTGCTTTATATACCTACCTAGTTTTTTTGAACTGCTGTCCAATATTGTGTGTGTGTGTGTGTGGTTAAAATCAAAGAAATTTGAATAAAAAAGGTTTAAGTAATATTTATTTTATATTTTGTAAAAATCTAAATTAGCAGTGGCCAAAGCATGCGTCTTGAGTGCTTAAGGTTCAGGGTTCACACCCAGGCTCACACGCACTGGGTTTTTTAAAATCTATATGCCAACATTTGTTATTGCTTTAATAAACTATTATAATTTGTAATAAAAAAATCATATCACTGATACTCTACCATATAAAGAAAAAAACCTAATTCTAGTTCAGAGGAAGAGTCAGATATTGAAATGGATGGCCGATCAGTGACTGTACCGAAGGCGTCTGCGCCGGCACCGCAGCGGGCCAGGCCGTCGCCGGAGAGCGGGGAGGACTTCATCTCGATGGAGCTGCCCATCGTGAACGTGTCCGCCAAGCTGGTGCCCGGGCAGATGCGGACCGACTCGCCGTTCAACATCGACGAGGCATTCGACATCATATATGACGTCATGCCTGGGTAAATACAGGAAGATATCTTCTATAAAGATCTGTGACTCTACATATGATTCAGATTGGGAACATGATGATAGAAAATAATTTTCAAAGTTTATCAAGTTACTACAGTGAATTTTTTACCTTATGCGGGATTTACACGGGTCGATTTCCGCCGCGCTAATAGGAGCAAAAACAAACAAAAATCCAGGATTTTGTTTGCACGCCGAAAATCGATACGTGTAAATCCCTCATTACTTGAGATTAGTTTTTTTATACTTGATTTGTTGAATAATGTTCCAAAAATAATTCGAATTATGATTCAGATCATATCATATGTGTCCTATGTTCGGGATGTGTCATATGTGTGTAGAGACATTGTTAAAAAGTTTGCCAAGGATTCGATGTCACCCTGTATACCTACTTCCTGTCACCCTGTGTCTCTGTGTGGTATTCTCATAGGCAAAATACATAATGATATGAATCATCGTATTACAACTTTCGCTTGTACCAGTGATGGAGTGCAGTACCAGTCCAGCGTGATGCCCCTGGTGCAGTTTTCTATAGACAACGTGGTTGGCGGCAAGCGGCGCGGCGGCGGCGGCGGCGTGCAGTGGAGCCCCCGCTACCAATTGGACTACGGGAACGGCTTCACACCAGACTCTAGGCAAGGAAATTATCACACACCACACTGAAACGAATTCTTCTTATCGTATGGTTAGTGGCCAACCTGTTGTCGGAGTTGTTGAAGCCGCCCGAAGGCTTGCCTAGATAACAACAACCGGGACCATTTTACGTGCCCTCCGAAGTTCGGAGAAGCTCAGTTCAAATGCCACTAAATGGTCACCCATCTCTGACTGACCTTGCCAAGCGTTACCTGCGATAGTTTACCGATCAGTGATTGCAGCTTGTGATTGTGATTGATGAGTACCTCGACTGATACTAATTATGACTAGTGATGCAAAAAAGTATGTTCGTACGGTAAGATTTGCCTCGGAAAAAGGTATACAAGCAGCATATTTTGATTATGAAGTAATTTTCAGACTAAACTTCCTTCTTGGGCCCACTACTTCTAAGAGAAAACAACACCGATATAATAAGTTCAACAGCAACAGGCGACTCAATTTCAAAAAGAATAAACCACTCTTCGCGGCAAATGAAACACTGTTACGTAAGAAGTAAGTCGTTAAGTAGTTGTAGAACATTAATACATATTTTACTTACCTACTTATACAAGAAGGAAACTTATTTACTTACGTACTAACTGTGACCGTAGGCCTTTGAGAAAGATTGCTGCCATGTTTTTCTGGTCAGATATGTAGGTAAACATTTGAGCTAGCGGGCGGTTGGAAATCCCACAAAATTGATTTGTTTAACTAAAAGCTTTCGGGGAAATGTGTTCAGTAGGTAGTTTCTTCCTTGTAGCTATCCCATTGGGGAATACAAGTGCGACCGTGTATTCGTAGGTAGGATTAGATACCTAAAACTAATTGTCATAGGTACTAACGACTTTCAGACAGCAATCAACCATTCGCCGCGCTCAGTACACGGTACAGCCGTACAATATTTTCACAAGGCACTACGACTTCGTGCAACCGCCTAAACCCGAGAAGAAAGTCGAACCCGCCCCCAATTCCTGGGAAGTTATTGAAGACATTCTGAAAAACCTTAACAAAACTAAAGATGTGAACACAGAGAGACCGACAAAGAACGATTCTAATCTTTTGCATAGGATATCTGATATGGAGCACAATATTAGTGGTTAGCATATTATCTTCTTTTGCCATGCATCCTGCCCGTTCACCTGTTTTACAGTACAGTACCTTTGGGAATATGGGGTAAGCATACTATCATCAATTTAGGTACATACCTCTATATATTCGTCAGTTCAGTACTATCTACCTATTATTACAAGTGCCTACGTACGTTACGTGCCTGCCGTTCATAGGAACTACGTAATTGTAAATAGTAAAAGTACCTATTACAAATGATACCTTCATATTGCGCGGGCGACTAGGTAGGTATGCCAGCAACGAAGTATTATCCGCTGTTTTATATCTTTTTTTATTCTTTCTTATTCTTTATTATATTATAATTTATATGATGTATTATATACCTAATATATATTTCGCACGTACGTCTTTAACTTGTTTATTTTATTAGATTTATTTTGTTACATTTATTTATTTTCTATTGGGTAGCCAGTGCTTCGTACGTATGACCCATTGAGGAGGGTTTGGCTGAAAATCAGCGCTGGGGGGGTCTCGGTCCCCTCAAGCACATGCTGAGCCAGATTCCTTTTCGGCACAGTTCGCATTGACTTCTTTTTATTTTTGTTTGTGTTTTATTTGTTTATGTTCTATGTCTTGCGTGTTGTGTCGAATAAATGTTTTTTCTTTCTTTCTTTTCTTTCTTTCTTATATTCGTAACTTTGACCATATTTCAGCATATGTAGCTCCAAACTTGTCAGCGTATAAGAATTTACCGACAACTCCTTCACCACCAGTTACAAGATACAGTATTGGAGAAATCACATGGCGACTACCGTCAGTGACTTATGGGTAAAGGTTTTAACTGTATACAAATATGGCATAGGCAGGCATTCATTAACCCATACTCTGTCTATACTTACGAATATAGGTATTATGTCTATACTTATGATGAACTAGGTACACTGAAATTACAAATCCCTTTTGTTCCTAGGAATGCTATAAACCATTTAAAACTCGCTAAAATCTCTATATATTTGGAGCTATTAATTAGGTCGTCTAAATGTATTTCCTCACATAGGTAATATCGATATTTATTATCAGATCAAATATATTGGAACAATTGGATGATACTAAGAAAAACATAGATTTGTTAAACGACGACACTGAATCGCCCACTTCGAGCAATACTCTTGAATATACTAGTAGTGAGGACCCCGTCGGAACACAGCTCACACTGGACGTAGACAGCATTATTTTAAAAGGTTTAATTTTATTGTTAAATTGTATTGTACAAAAATATGCAATAAAGATTATAATTATGATATAATTTCAGACGCTAAAGTGAGTATTGCGAATATTACAAGTAAATCAACAAATATATTAACTGAAGCGGATAGCGCCACAACACCTAAAAGGTAACTATAAGTTTATGATTAATACAAACAAAAAAATATGAAACCAAAATTACACTTAATTAGAATGTTAATGTTAAGTTTTAAGTAACTTAAGCGCCGCCATACACGCGACTGCAAAAATGCAGTCCGTGTGCAGTCGCGTGCCGTCGACTGCAACCAAACTGCAAAATTGCAGTTCGTGTATGTTAGCGCCACGAACGTAAATACATACTGGACTGTTCACTACTGCACAAAAAACGAGCCGAGCGAGAGGCCCCAGTTGGGACCGTGTCCCTCTCATTTCGAGTTGCCATGCCAAAATAATATTATCGTTGGGTAGTGATTGTTAGTTTTTAAATCAAGCAAATAAATTAATTTGGTATTTATCGTGACTATTGTTAATATGATAAAACAATAGTCACGATAAATAATAAATTAATTTATTTGCTTGATAATAGATAATTGATAGTATAGATAATAGACCTTAAGGCAGCAGAATAAAGTTTAATTTCTTCTCTACCAAAAACTCAACTTGTCTATCCTGTTAGCGCTTAGTGTTAAGTTAAGACTTGAAAAAAATGTTTCATTAGGTACTTATCCATTTGTTTTGGCTCAGTCATATGGCAGGATTAGTTTTTATCAGGCCTCCGTGTAGCGCCGCCAGTTTTTCAGTTAAAACTTCCTCAAAAGGATAGCTTAGAATTTAACAAGATGGATCTCGATTTCAAAATCACATTGTTTTCTAGTTCGGAACTATTAACCGGTTCTTTGGTGGACCACGAGTCCTGGGAGAACGTGGTCCAGTCCGCGCCCGTGATGGCCGTCATATTGAACCAATCAGCTCCCCGCGACACCAGTGCTACGGCGAGTGCTGATGACCAATTAACGACAACGGCGAGACCCATGTACCTACTGTTAATAATATTATTTACACTACTAATTTACTTAAGTACCTTGTTAATATCGCTAGACCCCATACCTACTACCTTTGCTTATACTTTTTTGTAATATTACCCCCAGGGTACCATTATCTCCCTAATAACTTAATTATCATTTAATACCTATCACTGTAATATGGATTTACAACTAAACACCTTTGGTTACACATTCAGAAAATAGGTGAAAGCGAAGAATAGTGAAGTTTGAACAAATGGGATTCCATTTAATCTATAAATGCTGTCATCTGCACCTCTAATGAAACTTTTCTAGAATAAGTTGAGCTCTCTTTATAATCATCATCAGTCATTAAAGATGGCTCAGTTTATGTTGGTAATGATCCCTGAGATATGCAGCCGACCGTACCCATAATATTACGTCCTGCGGATAGGCGATGTCAACTAGCTCGTTCTTACAAACTTCTCTTGTTTGCTTTAGACTCAGTTCAAAAAGTATTGCGTACGAAATTAGCTGAAAGTGAATTATTTAATTAGCGACAGCAACGTGCGTAAGAAGCGTTACGTGTACGCGATACCGATAGAGAACGCCCGCCCGCACAAGCTGCCCACCGTGAAGCGGTGGTCCGTCACCACCGCGCCCACCAACAAGATATCCGATGCGCAGGAGTTCGCTGAGCTCATCGAACTGCAAGACGACGAGGTTTGCCATTTCCAATTAAGTTTAATACTACTTAAATTAGCACTGATAGCAGCAGCAGATATAGCAGTGATAGCCGATTGGTTAAGCTCGCCAAACGCGTCTTGCGGTCTTAAGGTCCAGGGTTCAAAACCCGGTTCGGATCTCTGGATTTTTCGAAGTCTAAGTGCGAACGATAACTTTAATATGATTAACACTTGCTTACGGTGAAGGAAAACATCGTGGGGACACCTGCATGTCTTAGACATGTGAAATCCACCAACCCGCACTGGGCCAGCGAGGTGGATTATGGCCTGAATCCCCCTTGCATTGAGGGGACGCCGGGCCCAGGCTAATATTATTATTTTTTATTTTTAGTACTTTAATTACCCATGGACCAATTACTAAGGGGACTGGCCCTAAGCAACTCGGCCGAGTGGTCGGCCTAGTACTAACATCGACATAAAACGAAGCGAGTAGTTCAACTATTTACCGGTAGATAGAACAATGAAAATGAAAAAAACAATGACTACGTTTTTTTCATACATATATCTAATAAGGGCACCTTTTTCTTTAGTCTTTACTCTGTGGTATTACCACATCACGCCCGCCGGGTTTTACGTCCGACAAAATGCTAAATTGCCGTGGTAATTGAGAGGACGTAATATCAGTGTCAGACTTTCCGTAGGTATACGTAACGATAATTCCTTAAATTTTTCCTGTTTGGAGGTGCTGAATAGGGCAAAATCTGCCAAGATGTATGAAAAACAACGTTGTCGTGCAAAGCCGTGTGAATGCAAACAAAATGGGCCTCGATTCTCTTAACAATTGTCCATTGTCAAACTAAACCACTGGTCTCTAGTATTATCTTCGTGAATTCTTCATTATTATACATACATTGTAAATTCTTGGCGGCCTACATTATTATTTTCCATCCACCATTTGAGTTTCCTCTCGTAGCTCCACGGCCGCGTAGCGCTACGCTACCTACGCCAGTACGTAGGCCCGGTGTTATTCAACATCTGCGACTACGACGAGCCGACGGCGCGGCACGTCTACCTGTTCAACGCGTCCAGACTCGTTCTCGCTATCAATAACTTTACGGTCAGTATATTGAAATTATAGCAGGTTCGTAGCATTTTTTTGGTTGTCAAAGTAAAGACCAATAGGTACTGTATCTACTTCCCTAACCTTCATAACAACGCGTCTAGGTAATCATTTCGCTATGAGTTTCATCTCGCTATCTACCAAACCGTTTTGAAATTGGGTCATCTAATAGGTATTCTAGTGTTAGGAAGAGCACGACAATGTTATCCAACTATAACCCCTTTACATTGCGTTCGGATTCTAAAAACAGGAGTAAGCTAAGGCGCGAGCATTTGTCGTGCAAAATTAAGGGCCTCCGCAGACTTGCTACTTTTAGCATCGGCGATCGGCGATTTTGAAGCTGCGCCTCGCTCGTTCGCGCTCGAAGAAACGCGACGCAGCATCGATACGTCATAAAATCGCCGGTCGCCGATGCTAAAAGTAGCAAGTCTGCGGAGGCCCTAAGGTAAAATATGTTTGTTTACATATTATATTTATTTCAATACTTATAAAACACTTACAACCACAATATTTGGAATGCGAATTGAATACTGAATACCCTACTTCAATGCGTCCCTCGTCTTACCTATCACCATGTATAAAATCTATTTGCCTAATGAAAGCGATACTAGGGCGTCTACGGGGTATGAGGTTAATTGTGTGTGCCATCGACCACATATGAAATGAATGGTATGTGCAGATGGACAGGGGCGGATTTTAAACGGTGGCTGCCTTAGAGCGTTTTCAGATTTTCAGATCAGATGTCGGTGTCGGACGATGATAGCCGACAGCCGATAGCCGACACCATGTGCTGTTTTCACATATTTCCGACAAAATCGTTCCGATTCGGTCATTTGCCGCGCATCGGGCTCTGCGCACACAGAGACAATTTAGATACACGTATAGTACACTTACAAACAATATCGTCCGACAGCTCACGGGCATCCGATGGTGCCACCAACACATCGGGTCGTCCGTCGTCTGACACCGACATCGGATCGGATAATCTGAAAACGCTCTTAGGCCTATGAAAGGTTGCCGCCCCACTACTCCCTGTAAAGCACGAGAAATTGAATGATATGTAGGTATAAGGATTAAAATTAAAAAATAACGAAAGTCTGTAAATAATATAACTAGGTATCTCATTTTTTATATTTAGATACTGATGCATACCGTTTTTATTTGTGAGTTTTGTGAATTTCACCAAGTTCTGCAGTCCGCCCTAGTCCCAGGCCTACTCGGCCTATAGAGAAATCCGCCCCTGCAGATGGAGCGCATGACGGTGGTGGTGACGCCGGCGCGCACGCTGCTGGGCGGCGAGGCGCGCTGCGCGGGCGCGCACCTCGAGTGCCAGGTGTCCGGCGCGCGCGTCTGCATCGACTCGCTCAGCGCCTGCGACGGGATACCTAACTGTGGCTCATATGGTACTACGTGGTACTATACTGGTGGTAAAACCAGGCTGTAGCCAATTAACTGCAGCTCATAATTATGTATGGGCGGGCTTGACCAGGGTAGTACCACCCTCTCACAGAAGGTCGGCGTATAGTAGCTATAGCGTATTCTAAGGTGGTAGAACCAAGCAGTAGCCAATTGACTGCAGCTCATAAACGGGCTGGCTCGACCGGGGTAGTACCACCCTCTCACAGAAGATCGGCGTAAATCAGCTATTACTGCTGCGTTTCGTACGATGAGTGAGAGAGCCGAAAGCCCACCCCCCTCCCCCTCCCTCCATGTCCGCAATATGCGAGCAATGACTTTAGTATTGTAAGCATCTATAGGCTACGGTAACTGCTTAGCATCAGGCGGGCCGTACGCTTTTTTGCCACCGCAGTCCTATAACAAAAAAACTATATACAGCTTCGTTTCGCACGTTGAGTGAGAGAGCCAGAAACCATCACCACAGCTCTATCCTTCCCACAGACTTATCCTTATCATCTCTCGTCTCACACATAAGATACACACCCTTTTCAGAATCTCATCGAGTCCTTCTACGGAGCAAATATGTATTTACGAGTATCGTTAACTCGGTCAATATTCAGATGTATACGACGAAGACCGTCTGATGTGCGGCGCGGCGGCCGGGCTGCAGCACAACGTGTGCCTGGCCGCCTTCACGTTCCTGGCGGTGCTGCTGACCATCCTGTACATCGTGCACTACTGGCTCAAGCGATGCGTGCCCAAAGTCTCCGACGCCTTCTTCATATATACGGACGCCGCCGAGAATGTGTTAGTATAAAAGTGCCATATAGGAGCTTGGGGCCAGTAGGGGCACTTAGGGTCTCCGCAGACTTGCTACTTTTAGCATCGGCGATCGGCGATTTTGATGCTGCGTCTCGCTCGTTCGCGCTCGAAGAAACGCGACGCAGCATCGATACGTCACAAAATCGCCGGTCGCCGATGCTAAAAGTAGCAAGTCTGCGGAGGCCCTTACTGATAACAAAAACAGCAACTTTTGTTCTATGACTTTTTACAAAACCATAATAAATTTAACAAAAATTCACATTTTAAATGAATGAAACAAGAACATATGCTCATCTAAAGAACCGTGGTCGGTTTAGGTACTTTAAGGCAAAGTGGAATACAACCACGAACCATGGCTTTCCTCTAGATGAGAATATTTTCTTGTTTCATACATTTTAGAAAGTAATTTTTTGTTAAATGTATTATGTTTTGTAAAAAGTCATAGAACAAAAGTTTTTGTTTATGATGCCAGTAATGCAGTCCTGCAAGGTTGTTAGTGTTTTTTCAATAATTGTTATTTTATGTAATTGTTAAGAGACTCGAAGCCTAGGTTAGTAACTAACTCACGGTTTTGATGATTTTATTTCAGTTTATATTTGGATTCCATAATGCGAGCTCCTAATGAGGGCGATGAGGGCAAGCAATATTATCGCAGTCACATCTTTCAAGAGGAGATGCAGTATCAAGAGGAACAGAAACAGGGGAGCAAAAAAAATTTCAAACATTATTTTATGAAATGTTTTAATATCATCCGATGTAAGCGTCGGGAGAAAGTTTCACGTGCAGATATTATGGTAGACTTTGACAAAATGATCCCGGAATCTCAGAGAATGTATTCCTTTGCCGAATTAGAGATAGATAAAATGATGCGGAAGAATTTAACAGATGCAGGCGTGCAGACAGGGCCGAGTTTAGAAATGACAATTCAAAGAAAAATAAGTGTTTATAACTTTCAAAATGATTTACTCCATGTTAACGAGAAACCGGGAACATCGAGAGATCATGGATCGAGCCCGGAATCCATATCACTAGAGAACCCCTACGATGAGCTGAGCATGTTAAAATTTTTCAGAAAAGCGCGTTCAGTATCTTTGGGTTCCAGTGACTTATCGAGGGGTTACAAAGTACCCAAAAATGTGCCTCACATCTCTGAAGAAAAGGAGCTGCAATGTTTAGACTTGCAGCGGTCCGAGCGGAGTTTACTGACCGAGGGACAAGCCAGGACCACCAGCGAGGTTCACTCGGAGAAGGCTCAGCATATTCCAAAGCGGTTGAGATTTGAAGAGGAGGCCACTACTATACCGTCGACCGGAGTGTATGAACCGGTCATCGATAATGAGGAAAAAGACGATAACCCACAGCGGAGAAGTATTGTGCTGGGCGGAGCCGGCAGGGCTTACCGAGCTATAGACCTGGACGATATTGAGGAATGCGAGGAGCAGGGAGGGAGCAGGGAATATAAATCATACTTTTGGGGCGGCGGCAAGAGCAAGGTGAAGAAGACTAAAAAGAAGTCTCATGTTTCACTGCGCTGAATTATCACCTCGCTTGATTTTTTATTTATGTAACTTTGATATTTTTACATTTCAGTATATTTAGGTCTTATTTAGTTTATTTGATTAGTACGTAAATATGTGTTTTAAGTTTTTATCTTAATTAAAGCATTCTGCTGTTCTACTGTTGTCATATTTCCTTGAAAATCACTACAACAAAAAAAAACCCGTGGTTTTCGCTGTTATTAGGTATGCCCAAAATATGATATTTCGCATGGCTCTAAACAAAACACAATTTCATATACTGCCAACCTTCAGTGATCGAGATGAAGTGTGTAGTGGACTATAATACCTATGTATGTATAGTGAAATCATAAACATATTCATTTTATTTATAAGTATTTATGATTATGACGTCGGCCGAAGACGGCGTCGCACGGCGCGCGTCCCGCGCCGCTATTTCCTAATTAAGACCAATTGTGGACCGGATAGAACACGTGCCAAAATGTGTGATGTCTTTTTAACAGCGCACCGTCATCGTGACTACCTAGCACTATAGGTACAAATGACTGCAATCACAATTCACAATGTAGGTAAGTACTAATGTTTCCTTGTCAGCTTGTGGCTATGGAACATTTATGTAAGTAGTATCTTCTTCTGCTGGAACAGAATTCCGCTATACACAGTGTGAGCCACAATAAATGTGGGTAATTTGAATAATGATATATAGATTAAAAGAAATACTAAGAAGATTTGATAGGTACAGCTTTTACAAAAATACTAGCTTCCGCCCGCGACTTCGTTCGCGTTAACTTTAGAACGTCCTGTATTTAGTTTTTTGATAATCCCACAGGAACATAACATTTTCCGAGATAAGAAGTGTCCTATGTGTAATAAACTATATGTACGCCAAATTCACATCCAAATCCGTTTAGTAGTTTTTGCGTAATAGATTAACAAACATCCAAACTTTCAGTTGGGTGTGTCGCAATGTCTAGATAATTATTAAATCCACATTACAGAATCTTTTGCTATTACCGATGCTAAGGTACCTATTACCTACTATTGTAGATGCACCTGTACCTACCTATTATCTTTTACCACAGTCTAAGTATCTTTTACCATAGACTTATGGGTGAAGCCCACTAGGAAGAAGATGGTAGGTAGGTAATAGTAAAACAAGGGCTCAGCCAAATGAGTATTTTTTTCAATTGTGAGTCGCGTAAGTTGCGTAATCTACTTCAACAAAAAAATTCATCTCATTTTGCGTCGCCGTATGGCACAAACATAAATTTTGTATGAAACCGAATGCAGGGTGAATTACGTGACTCATTTTTCGCGAAAAAAAATACGCTCATTTAACTGAGCTCTTAGTTAGGTAAGTACATAGATCATTAACCACAAACTGGTAGCAAACAAACGGTTAGTTTTAATGGGGCAATGAAATCTATCTCGAGCTTTTATGTCAGCTCCAAAAAAGATAGATGTAAAAGTGTCAGACTAGGAACGGGAGCCGGGAGCTGGGAGCCGGTGCGCGAGGTCATTTCAATTGAAGTTAATTGAACCAATTGAGTTCAATTGAACGAGTGGCAGATTCTGCGACGCTCGCCGACGCTGCAGGATTTTATGTGAAGCGCCTACGCGCCGACTGTCACATGACATGACTCACGCTGCGTACCTACCTACTGGTTTGTATCATAATGTAATCTCATGTTAAGTGTTCGCTTAACCGATGATTTTGAACTTGTAGGTGGATCTGAGGGTCAGTGACCTCGCTTGTTCTTTTAATAATTAGACTTACCCCCAAATTCATAGAAGATTATGATAAAAAATTATGACTTACAGCGAGTGGTAGGTAGGTATTACAAATCACTTTTGTTACTAGAAAATGAAATGCTTGGTATACCATTGTAAATGTAAAATCTAAAATCTCTATAACTTTGGTAGTTAGTTTGATGTAACAATCTCCGGTTATATGTTAAACAGTAGGTGTATGTTAGGCGTAACTAAGGTTTAAACAGAATAGACGTTATTTTATATAAAATAGTTTTATTTAGGTTCATAGGTACTTTTACAATAAATACATTGAACAATTTATAAATACATATTCCAAGGTGTGTACGAGAAAACCTTACGTACATGGATTGAAACAGTGGGTAGGTATATGACTACACACATTAAAGTATCTCAACATAATATAAAATTGTTAATACCTAAATACAAAATACATTGCTATGTGTTGTTCTACACCCTCTGAAGTTATGGAATAACTGGCTAGTTATTGAGCCAGCCTACGTTAGTATAGGGATCTTTATCCTATGTTTTAGAGACCAAATTGGACAGGGTTAAAATATTTAGATAAGTTAGACTGTGACATTACAGTAATAAAACATGGAATTCAGTTTAGTTAGAAAATAATTTGTTACATCAAGCCTAAGTATTGCAGTTGATACTGGAGAAATCATGTGTGGGTTTGAATAAAAATAAATAAATATCGCCAGACAAACACACCAACTGTAAGGTCCCAAACTAAGCAAAGCTTGTACTATGGGTACCGTATAATGGACTGGGGGCGATCCCAGTGACACCCCGACCAGGCAAATTACGAAAAGGCCGTTTCCGAAATTTGCCTCTAGCGGGATCGAACCCGCGGCCACCCGATGCAGAGAGCCGAGTGGCCTACGCCAAACCACTGCGCTAAGCGGTCGAAAAATAAATATTTATTTCTTAATAAGTATTCGTCATCTCTGAGTAACTAGGTACTCCTAATATAATGTATTTTATAGAAGCCGTAGCCAACCACCTATACCTACCCTATAGTCTTAGCATCTGCTTGAAAACAGATAGGTACCTATTGATAAGGTAGCTCTATAATAGATGAGTATCGAACAGGTCATTGATTAATTATAAACTTTTATGTAATTTATTTAAGCTGTCGTATATCTATAGAAAATATGGATAAATACGATTAAAATTTATAAAAACCTTAAGTTATGCCCTACTTATGTAAGAAACCCCTCAATAATGGAGTGACATTTAAAGAAAAAGAAGATGTAGGAAAATGTGCAGTTACGATTCGTACCTATAAGTTTATCTAGCAGGCAAATGCATCTACCTACATTTGTCAGACTGTCACATCATTCTGCTGCCTACCAAATGTTCGATAACTATTTACTTACAATGAAATGTTCACTTACTTCGAATTATTTCCACAGATAAAGAACCGGCACATAAATACAGTTTTTATTGGAGCACACATCAACGCGTGACCCGTGCTAGATTTCGGACGTCACGAAATGTTCCTTCGCGTGCACACCACTATCAGAATCATTAGGCAGCATGCCGCCACACTACACTTTTGCACACTACACTAACGTTTTATGGCACTAATTGAAATATTAAACGTTTTTTCTTTTTACTATATGAACCACCAGTTTTGAGCACTGAATCACAGCGGAACACGCAGCTGAAGCCTCGGAGAGAAGCTGCGACCGTGACCTAGTTGTACCAAGTCACAGAAACCGCAAATGCGACGAGAAGTGCATCAGCGAGTGCAATTCGTGCTGTCTGAAAGTCACCAATAAGCCCAATGAAGCAGAGATCCCGCTGGCGAGCGCCAGCACCAACCTAAATAGACTCTGATCATCTAAATTGACTTCAATTAAATAACAACCGAAATTGTTGAAATGCGCCATTACTCCCTCGACGCTAATCTAAGTGCCAATAGTCAGGGCGAATGTTTTATTATTAATACCCAGCAATAACTGTTAATTAATAATTAAGCAATGGCCGCGTCGATCGCTGGCATCAGTGCGCGCGCGCCGCCAGTCCGGCGCGTTGCGCTTTCATCTCCTCTGCATCCACACTCGCATCGATGCACTATGATATTGCTATTCTACTGAAAATGTTAACAGTTTTTAGAAAGATACCTACAACATAGCTATTTAAGAGTTGAAGTAACTAAGAATTATCTACGCACCTTACATGATTTTGATAAATCTGAATAGGTATAATGTTTGAAAACTCTTAAGAATAGCAATACTTACCCTATTTCTCAGTTTATAAAAAATATTGAGGATGTGATCGTATTCCCACGGCTATAAATCATGAAACAGACATACGAGTGGTGTTGATACGGATTTACAATGCAGTATTATGGACTTTCAAAATAATGATGTGGGCGTTCGCGCCCTACAATAGTCCGAAACAAACAAATATCGGGAGAGGTTGTGGGAAGCCCGCATGATGCATGGACGGCAGAAAAACGGCGGCCGCCGAGCCGCGGCAACCCGCAGCGCGTCGCCGCCGCCGCTGCCGCCGCCGCGAGGGGTGCGCGCTGGGGGAGTGGTCACACTGCACAACGATTGGTCTCTCCGCACGATAAACCAAAGTCCCATGCGTCCGCAACGCGTAATCAAAACTCTCCCTTCCCACATCACACTAGGACCCAAATTGCCACAACCGACCACGGTCTCCGTAGTCTCGGTCGCACCGCTCATTGGCTCGAAACGTACGTCGAGCGACGTATTATGGTAATATAAGTTGGCCAACCGTAGAGCAAATTCAGTTAGTTCGTTAAAGTTGATTAAAGCCATTTAACCGGCACGGACACGAGGATACGAACGGAGCGTTCGTCGATCCCTACGGCTCGGTTAAATGAAGTTAAATTGTTTAATATAGACAGTTCTGTGAGTCGGGCTCGGCGAGCCCGAGGCGAGCAAGGCAGCGAGGCAGGCGCGACGGAGCCGCGCGAGGTGGTCGAGCCGGCGGGCGCGCACCCGGCCCCCGCTGAAGGCTACATGTACGTGTGCGGGGACGCCGCAGGGCCCGGCCCGCGCTATGAGTGCTCCTTCGAAGCCGGCGGCATGGAGCAGCCGACCTTCGAGGAGCACATGTTCGGCGACTTCAGCAAGGAGAGGCACGTCCAAGTGGTGGTCGGCGAGGTTGGCGAGCTGCAGTACCGCGACGAGATGCCCGTGTTCGCGGCCGGCGAGCCCAAGCGCAAGGAGGAGCCGCTGCTGCTGGCCGTGGAGCCCGCGCCGGCGCAGCACCCGCCGCCGCCGCCACCCCCACCCGCTACCAAGAAGAGCGACAAGAAAAAGAACGACAACAATGGAATAAAGAAAAAGAAAACCAGGTATGTAACCTTTGCCTACTTATTTTTGAACCTAATACTTAATTATGTGCACCGCCATGCAGCTATAGACGTTAGTATTTGCTTTTATTCATCTACTTATTCCTCGAATGAATTAGCCAAAGACTTATTCACTCCACATAGAGCATTCTAATGATTTAGAATGCCCCTTAATTTAGGCCTACACGGTAGCAAAGCGTAGCAATCTTTTACTACGTATTCGTAACCAAGAAAGTTGTAGCGTCTTCGTAGCGCGTAGGCCCCAAATGGGCTACGGTATCTGTACTTGTATAAATAATAATTAGAGTGCGCTATAGTTAATATTTATTTTATTTTTAACTTAGTTGTAATATTAACTGCTTGCATATTTTTATAATGTGTTGCATAAGTATTGAATATATATATTTTTTTATATCGACCATGATATAAATGAACGTTCACAAATTCTGTAATGTGAGTTTTTTATTGAAATTGCCTATTAATTTGTCTGTTGACGTGTTATTAACATTTCGTACACGGGTGGCAGGCACGTGCCGACACACACACAGGTGACCGCGCGTGCACCTACCCCTCCGTACCGGGCGGCAGCGCGGGCGCATGAATTGCTCCGCATCGCATCACCTCTAGCACCCCTAGTTTATTGTTTGCATAACTAATGCGATGATTTTTGAAATGTGATAAAGACCATATGGTTCAAAAAAGTACACAAGAGAACAATTAATTCATATAATTTTAATTCAAAAGATGCGGTAATAATTAATATTTATTTTACTTTATAGAATTAAAATGTTAAAGGGTACCTAAGTTGTTCAGTGGTACATTGCGGATAGATTATGTTTTTGTTACGACCATCAAGGCAAAGAAAACAAGGTATTTTTAATTATAAGAAATTGCAGTTCTGATTAGACACGTATCTACCAAATTAACAGCAACGAATTTCTTAAAGCCAAGATTTCTCAGATAACAAGTGTGAAAATCATAATTGTTGCCCTTATATCTATGATCAAAGCCTCAGCGTGAGTCACCCTTTTCTTCCGGGTCTTGATGCAGGCGCCTGTAGGAACGCTGAGGCGATTATTATGTTCCCCGGTTTAATTACCCGTATGTCCGCGGGGCACCAATTGCCTTATCGCACCATCTCCGCATGAATGGGACTCGCAGATAATGAACGAAGTTGTAACATCTCTGAATGTTGGGCGCGATACGATCGCACTTGTGAGGGAACAATTATTAAATTATTACGTTGTTTGTGTTGAGGAATGTTTTCACATAGGCATGGGTATACAGTAGGTACTTTAATTTGCCAATAATGCGATGTTGTCCGATGGTATTTTACAGAGATCTTTGTAGCTATAACACAGTAGGTAGACTGAAATGGACGACAATAATATTATACAACGTAGGTATCTAGTAACTCTTAAATTAATTTAATCTTGAAGATGTAACACCCAGGTCATCTGAAAATTTACCAGGTTGATTTATCGTAACCGGCAGACTTCGTGACATGCAGAATGACGGGTTCTAATAAATAAATAACGAGTGTGGTGTAACGATTAATAACATAACGCCACTATAAGTTTAAAGTCAATTGGCAGGCAATTAGGAGTGGTGGCTCGCTACAGGGGTGAATTTAGTTTCACGCTCAATCAATTTCTGCGCGTGCGCACACCCGCAGCCATATTGCACGCGTCAGATGGTAGATGCGCCCCTGACTGATAACAATTTTATTTGTGAATACTTAATTCGGAATGTTTTTAAACAAGTTGTAGGAAGATTAAAATGTATTTAATGAATATATCCCACTTTGTTGGTACCTTGGTTGGTTAATGTACCTAAGTATAACGATTGTTTCTTTGTCGTAGGACTACATTTACGGCATATCAATTGGAGGAACTAGAACGAGCGTTTGAGCGCGCGCCGTATCCAGACGTGTTTGCGAGGGAAGAATTGGCTCTGAAGCTCAACTTGTCCGAATCACGAGTACAGGTAGGTATCTACCTGAAAGAATTAGAAAATATATATTGAAGATACTGTTCGACATAGTACCTACTTACAAACTTATTTTGTCTGTAAAGGTGTGGTTCCAAAACCGAAGAGCAAAATGGCGAAAACGAGAACCTCCGCGGAAGACAGGGTACATTGGCTCCAGCTCCCCGAGCTCCACGACACTGGGTGGCGGCTTCTCCGGCATCGGCGGCAACCTGCCCGCCTTCCCGCAGAACGGCCTGCCCGCGCCTGCCGACTCCTGGTCCTACCAGCACTCCTACGAACTGTCCTCGCATCACCTCCTGTCATCCAGCGGCGGCGGCTACCCGGCCTTCAACGCGCAGCCATCCGCCTACTCTTACACGACAGTGCTCAACGGCCACGACGGGCAAATGTTCGCGCCGCGACACTACGAGTACGGCGAGGGCAGCCCGCCGCCGCTCGGAGTCCGCGACTACCCGATGATGGCGGCTCACTCGCCGCAGATGGACGCGCACTCGCACGAGGAGAAGCTCGAGTACCGCGGCCACGAGCACGAGGACAAGTACTCGGCGTGCGCGCTGCAGGAGGAGCCGCCGCGGTACGCCGCGCCGCCCGACGACTACGACAAGTGCGCCATGGTGCCGCACGACAAGCACTACGAGATGGAACGCCACGCGGACCTCACGCAGCCGGTCGTCGTCAAGATGGAGCCCACCGCCGGACAAGCCTACACCACCCTGCCCCCTTTTTTGAATTGAAATACTCCTTTTCGAAATTATCTTAGCGTTAGTTTCTTAGGCCAGAGTAGGTAATTTCGAAAGGGAGTATTAGTTATAGGTAGAATGAAGAATGTTTGTAAAGGTTTGGTATGAGAAAAAGTGTAAAAGAGCATCGAAGTCTATACTGAAATCTCGTTCCCTGCCCCTTGTACTATCAATTATCATTTTCTTTTTCATCTGAAATATATCACACAACGAATGGTTAGGGTGAATGTGTACATAAAACATTCGCCTATTTTGTAGAGTGAATTAATATTATACGAATAAATTGTTAAGTTCGATTTTATATTTTTTTAATTAGGTAAGTATGCCGTTTAAGGTTGCAATAAAATGTAAATAATTATTTACTTATTTAAAAATAAATAAGTATAATCATGCCTAGGTATAGGGGAAAAACATAATAATGATTATCATGTAGACCTAGTTTGTATTGTATGTATCTTACCTATAAATGTAGCTATGAAATGGTTAGCAGGGTTGTCAAATTACCGTTCCAAAGATACATTACCCTACTTGTTGGGTGTTAGATGGGCTAGCACGTTGAGAATATTACCATTGCCCATACAAAATCAACCTTGGTAAAATGGGAGTTCTCATAATTAATGAGGTTCATTTTACCATTTAATCTGAGGTTTTGAAGGAGACAACCCTGTTTAGCTTTCCAGAACTCGTAGACTTCGCTTCTCGTGCATTCCTTGTGCCTTAGACAGTGCCGATTGTCGCCTTATGTAAGAAACTGTATTTGATACATGTTTGTTATTTAATATAATAGTATAGGTCGGATCAATTTGACTCAACCGATCCATATAATTGTATTTTTATAGGAGTATAAGTGCCCTCAAATTTATAGAAAGTTATAACTGGTTTACAAAGCACTTTGTTCTGAAAAATGTTCTATACTTAAAGCCATTGTAAATGGATTGCGCTGTATATTTTTTATAAATTTGGGAGTTGTTAGTTTGTAAATAAGTATTATCGCGTGAATTTGTGCCAAAATAGTATGAAGAATGAAACGCCCGTTTGTGAGATGGTCACACAAGTTGGTAGGTAATTTAATATAATATGTAGTTAGTATAATAACTAGTAGATAGGTACGATACGTCGTTGTTGGCAGGCCCTTATAGGACCAATCACAGATCAATTTATTTTAGATGTCTAACTGAAATTGTTTCGGAGGACAAATGAATTATTTTTTGTGGGGATTATCAGATACCATGGAGACATAACACACAGAATAGGTGACTGACAAAATTATCACCGCGTTATTTACACTTACCCAGGGGCGGATTTGATACACTGACTGCCTAGGCCTATGTAGGATTGCCGCCCCCCCTATTCTCTGTAAGCACGAAAAATGTAATGACAATGAATTAGAATTAAAAATAACGAAAATCTGTAAATGATAAAATTATCTCAATCAGTGTCTTTAGATACTGCTGTATACCGTTTTTATTTCTGAGTTTTGAGAATTTTTCTAAATTCTGCTGGCCCCGAAATGTTGCAGCCCTAGGCCCCTAGGCCCCGAGGGAGAAATCCGCCCCTGCACCTACATACTCTACTTCGCAATGTGCATCCAACAAATGGGGTCCTATCGACTAGATTGTTACATACGAAAATAATGTTCATTAATAATTTAGGTACCTACCTAGTTTGAAAATAATAGGTAAGTATGTATAATAATCACAATTACTTCTTTATAATACCTAAGGTTTTACGAAGATGCTTTTGTAAGTTAAAATAAGATAGGGAATAGCGATCGTATCATAATTTCCATGTTGTTGATCTCCGTTTAAGAACTCAATATTATTTTTAGATGGAACCAAAGAAGTATATACCACAAAACATTAATAACTAGTATTTTTATAACCACATTAATTCGGTATAAATACATAAATAGACAGTAGCTAAACTCTGCGCGCGCGCACTCCCGTCAAAGCTACAAAAGTGCCTACACGGTCGGTTCCCATTGTATGAATGCTCATTTAAGTTTAATGATGATTAGCTATTGTTTATTTGTGTATTGTGATTACGGTACATTTATATAATCAACGTTATATAGCAGGGTACATAAGTAAAATAAATATAGTTTCACTCGATTTCGCTGCATGTTTATGCTTAGTATGTAATTCAGCATTTGTATGTTAAGTTTACGAGAGCAATAAGCTGAATATTTTATAAAAAGATCATTTAAGAAAGAGGAGAAATTATAATACATATGTGCTTATCCGATCTTTTATTTGTAACAATAACTATTGTATATAGTTGCCGTATCAACGTTTTTTGGTAACATATGTTACACATAAACGTAATAAATGTTAGTTGGAAGCTTAGCAGTAACATTATCACCTGTATAATTAACATATACAGTCATTATTAGTATAACAGTAAATATTTCAGTAATCTCCTTCAATTAGATTTTACGAAATGCAATGCTATGATATGAGACTACTGGTATCTCCAACCTAGCGATAGCCTTAGCACGTGGATCACGATACGACATACCTACCTGCTGCCGTGCATCCGCGATGCTGGGTGGCGCGTGACTAAGTGGATTTCAGGCAGTTACCTTGCATTAATGTTGCCACAATAAGCTTGGTAAGGCGCATCTTATGCTTCCACTTCACTTGGCGTATTTGCACAAATATTTGTGTAATTCGGTCAAAACAAAACATACCTACCCTCATGCGTATTAAGGATCATTTTTATATGGCATGATAACGCAAATATTTGTGCAAATACGCCATGTGAAAGTATTAAGGTTTAATACATAATTGACTTCCACTCAACACGCGGTCGGGTCGTCACGATCGCCGCCCGCCAACGTATTGTCAATTATTATTGATGGACTGTTTAACACCGTCCAGCCGCGTCCAAATCCCGTCGCCGCTGAAGTGATACTTCTTCTCGATCTCGTACAACACTAGACTCAATATTTGATTGTCCGTCAGTATATCACTTCGCAAATGATTGTAGTACACCGCGGTTTGAGGACTTTGACTCTTGTCTCTGCAGTTTCGCATGTCTAGCAATATGTTTATGTAGTGCTGTACCTCGGAGCTGTGGAGATAAAATAAGAGTCAACGCATATACACGATTTCATGCATCTTCGACTATAGGTCCCAATGTATTAGGGTGCGTTTTTACTGACGCGAAGCTGGGCGGAGTAGAGAGGAGCGGACCGTGAATTGCGAAATCTTCACGAATCAGATATCGAGCACAGTGATTGGGCAACTCACGGTCCGCTCCTCTCCACTGCGCCCAGCTCCGCGTCAGTGGAAACGCACTCTTAGGAAGCGAGTTTATTGCGGTTAGACGGACATACTTTCAGACTGTGGGCCGTTACATTTCTCAATAGAGAAAACAATCAAGAACCACCCAGGACCCAGGATTCCATGAAAGAAGACTTTTCGCGAAAAACTAAAACTGTCATAAATACGAGGCTCCAACCAACTGCCGCTCGCTTAGAATACGAACGTATGTAATTAATTTATCTCAGCATGCGAGGGCATTTTCAGCCAATATGCCCATAGTATAGAAGTGAATAAACTTTGTTTTAACTTTGGCAAAATAATATACGCGCATATTTTACGCGACAATTAGTAAGAGATTTTTTATTACTTAAAAGGTTTTTATTTGCGTAATATGTGATGGGATGAGAGAGAACATCAGCTTATATCAAATACTTACACAGGATATAGTAGTATATGGCAGTTGTTGTATATGATTTGATCGTCGAATTTGCATTTTAGAAACTTGATGTTAGCGTCGATGACGGCGAGCGCCGCGTGCAGCCAGAACTTGTGCCGCCGCAGTTGAGTCAACAGCGTGTCTCTAGCGGCCGCCTGGTCACTCGTGTCCAGAGATGTAGTTATTAATATTCCTATATCCCTCCCGCAGACTTTGTCTCCGAAATTGTTGATGTAACTGCAATAAAATCAGAGCTGGATTTGTAAATAGACCATATGGGGGCGTCCATAAATTACGCGAGGCATTTAGGGGGGGAGGGGGTCGAGCAAAATCTCACCAAATCTCACGTGGGGTAGAGGGGGGGTCTCGGCAAATCTCACGAATTTTTTTTACCACAAGAAACAGTACAAAATTGTAAGAAAACTGGGTTAAATTAAGTAAAGCATGTTTTTCATCTAGAATATAGCTTTTGAAAAATCTCACCTGATATTAGAGTAAATACATACTGATTATACATATACACCCAGACTCGGGACATACAGACATGTTCATGCACACAAATGCATGTCCCGGGTAGGAATCGAACCTACAATCTGCAGCGTGAAAGGCGCCACCACGCCAACCAAGCCAACTGGCCCGCCATTTCCCGTCAATAAGACATGGATTTCTTCAAGTTAATTTATAAATTCCAATCAACTCATTACTCACTTGTCGAACAGTTTGTTTGACGACACGAGATGATTAAGGCTGTAGCATTGCTTTTTGGCTTCCTGTATTTTGGCAATGCGATTCAGCATTTTCTTCTTGTGCACAACCAATGACAGCATCTTGAAAAATATTTTAATCTTTAAGTATAGATCAGTTTAACGTCATTTTTGAGAGCTAGTGTAGTAAAGGCGTTAGGCGGTACTGCACGACCAAGGATTTTGTCCTTTGTTGTTCCAAATAAATAATTTAATTTAGCACACTCATTTCGTAAGAAGCTTGAGCATGCCGCGGCATGCGAAAAGTGCTAAGGGTAATAAAATAAGATTGAAAATCATTTGCGCTTACAAAATCCTTCATCGTACCGCCTAGTGGGCGTCGGCCTTTACCTACCTAAAACTGAAAACATGTGCAATATTAACTAGCTACTGGGTATCTAAGTAGTGGAAATTATAATCGACACGGCGCAATTCTTTTTGGACCATTATGATTTGACTTTACCCTGGGTATAGAATGCTTCTTACGTGATAAAGTCTTAAGTGGTGTTAAAGTCCATCGAGGATAAAATCAGCGTACGCGTGCAGACGGACACGCTACCACATACTATTATAACTAAAGGAAGCTCACCCGCGGGTTTGTCGATAATACTTGATATTCTTTTAAATTCTTCAGTTCCTCGAGCCGTTCTCGAACTGTCTCTGGACACATGCAGTACACCTTTAAACACCGTCTTTGAGCCTCCTGTGTTATCCCGTATTCCTGCGAATCACGTTCTAAATGAGGTATCCCTTTATAACTTGGTCTCCCACAATGTCACAGAATATCGGCGTAAAGCAGCTATTACAGCTGCGTTTCGTACGATGAGTGAGAGAGCCGAAAGCCCAACCGCCCTCCCTCCAGTCTCTGACCCCCTCGTCAGACGCAGATCGCGGGCCGGGCCAAAAAGCGCCCGGAAAAAAAAAACCCCTCCCCCTCCCTCAATCCCACTCCCCTTCAGCAATGTGCGAGCAATGCCTTTGGTATTTCAAGCATCTATAGGCTACGGTAACTACTTAACATCAGGCGGACCGTACGCTTTTTTGCCACCGCAGGACTATATAAAAAAAATGAAAGCGCGAACACGGTGTGCGGGGCGAGGGGGCAAAATAGTGACTATCGGCCGAATACTCAAAGGTTACTTAAATATTTAAGGCCCACTTAGCAGTTGGAAACGTCGTTAACTGTAATTTTTTTGAATGGCGCGTCAAAGTCATGCAGCTCTCAAATTTAAGTAGCGTACGAGTATTCGGCCTTAAAACACGCGAACATATTTACAATGAGCGGAAGTTTGTCTTATAAGCGGAAAAGCCCTTGCCAATCCAATATTGTATTGTATTTGGTCGACCACCGCTTGTGTGGTTTGAGCTTTGGCCACTCGGCTCACTGCATCGGGTGGTTGCGAGTTCCATTCCCGCCAGAGCCAAATTTCGGAAACTGCCTTTTCGTTATTTGCCCTGGTCTGGGTGTCACTGGAATCGCCCCGATTCCATTGTACGGTAGCCATAGTACAAGCTTTGCTTAGTTTGGGACCATACAGTTGGTGTTTGTATAAAAAAATATATATATGACGTCACGACTTTTATCCCCATTCGGGGGTAGTCAGAGGTTGGTGTTTGTCTGGCGATATTTATTATTTTATTTATTTACTAGCTAGTTATGTTGCGTCATCGCTCCTCGCCTTTAGGTTAAATAGCTGACTTGGTACTTTCTATGGAAGATTCCATGGTGAAGGACGATCAACAAGTATATCATGTTACAGTTTCATTGGAAGATCGTGGTAAACATGTTGACCACATTCGAAGTGTCATGTCAGCACTTTAAGACTATAAATACGAGTGCCCGATCCTGTGCCCCTAATTCTTGTAGCGCCTCCGAATCGGTGCACAGTTTTCACTAAATGTTTTATTTTAATTAAATAATCATTTTTTTAAAAAAGTTGTTTTCACGTTCCCAAATTTTACTGGCGCAGCCGGTAGGATCGCGCGTTAAAAGCTGCGCCGTTTTCGCGTATTTTCAGCATCAAAATCTGCTGGTTTCGCGGCCTTCAGCGGTTCAACAGCGGTGCGATCCTCGAACCAAACAAATAAGTGAATTGGGGCGATTGAAGTAAATCACGCACGAGTATGGGAGTAGCGGTTGGCTGGTGAGTAAAACTTTTCGCCAGATCCTTCCTTTACCCTCCTGTATTTTTCATTTAGCGTAGTGTAATCAAGTGTCTCTATCGTGATAGAACTTTTCATGTCCTGTATGCTTGATTTAGGCTAAGAAAGCATAAAACTCTGCTTTTTAAAGAATTTTAAAAGAATATTGAACAATTTCAAATACAGAAACTTTAGTTTAGGGTATTTTTGTATTTTAACGTGTATTTTTGAAAATTTTGTGTATTTTCGTGTATTTTTCGTGTATTTTTGATTTTTCCGTGTATTTTTTGTGTTTTTCTAGTTTTTAACGTGTATTTTTTGTATTTTAGAAGTGTAGAAGTGTGTATTCGCGCACAGAATAATTAAATTAAAACAAAAGTGTATTTTAACTAAAATTTAAATTGATTAAAATCTTTTTCATTAAAAATGGAACAAGTAGAGCAAATAATCGCAATTCCTGCGGTAATGATTAAATTAATACCAGAATTTAATGGTGATAAACGTCATTTAAATTTATTCATTCGTAAAAGTGAGTATATCATAGAGCAATATCGTGGTGGAGATCAACAGAATCAATACCTCTACCATGCTATTACCAGCAGACTTACTGGCGCTGCTGCAGCTCTAGTATCTGAAAGAGAAGATGTTTTAACTTGGACTCAATTAAAATTTTTGCTTAAACAACACTTTGGTGATCCGCGTTCAGAAGAATGCATTGGAATCGAACTCGAATCATTAAAAATCAAACCTGGTGAAAGTTACCTTGATTTTTGTGGTCGAATCCAGAGCGTTCGTTCTATGTTAATTTCAAAAGTTAACCTTTTAGCTGATGCTAATTTAAAAACAGCTAAAATTACCATTTATAATAACACAGCTTTAAATGTGTTCTTATACAACTTAACAGAGAGCCTCATCAGGATCGTTAGATTAAAGAAACCAACAACGCTAGAAGATGCCTTAAGCATTGTTCTAGAAGAAGTAGATTTCATGGACCAATACCATATGCGTAATCGCATAAATAGTAACTTCAATAATAAACCAAGTTCAAATCCTGTGGGAGGATTTAAATTTGATACACATTCATCAAACCTTGCGTCTGGTTTTAAATCAGTTATTGATAACACACCTAAATTTAAATTTGGCCTTCCGCCACAAAACTTAAATCAAACTCCTCAGTTTATGCAAACTGGACAGAACCAGTACCGTCCACCTCAGTTTGGATATCGTCCTCAGTTTGGTGCCCACCCCCAACAGCAGTTTGGAGTTCAGCCCCAACAGCAGTTCGGTTTCAAACCTCAGTTTGGCTTTAAACCTCAGCAATTCGGATATAAACCTCCGCAACAATTCGGATATAAACCTCCACAATTCGGATACAAACCTCCACAATTTGGTAACACACAGCCACAACAATTCGGTTACAAACCACCACAACAGTTTGGTTACAAACCTCCACAAATTAATAAACCACACATGCAGCTCACAGACGTTTCTATGAGAACTGCACCACAACCTAAAACGCAACATGGTTTCAAATTAAATGATTTAGAACTATATGAAGAAGAACTAAATACTGAAAATAACTGTGATGAAAATTATTATGATGAAAACAATTGTAATGAAGAACAATATTACAACGAGTGTGAGTACGAAAACTATGAACCTGAACAGTTAGACGACAACCAGGATTTTCGGGACAATGCCTCGATCAAGGACAAGAAGTCTTAGAATTAAACTGTGATCCAACTTTAAAATTACCACATATCCACATTCGCGAAATAAACGCTAAAATGATGATTGATACTGGGAGTATGCGATCATTCATCAGCCCTCGTATAGCATACCAGTACTTCAGTGAATTTATTAGACAGGAACAATTCCAAGTAGTAAGCACTCATGCGTCGAGTGTACATAATGAAGTAATTTACATTCCTCTTTTACCAACATTTAATAGCGACGAATGGCATAAATTCTATCTATATGACGTAGACCCTCGTTATGATGGTCTAGTAGGAAACGATCTTTTAGAACAACTTGATGCCGTCATTGATCTTAAACATCGTTTGTTAAAAACAAAAACCACACAAATCCCCATCATTAATAACAATTTAAATTATATCGTTGACTTACCCCCGCGTTCGGAATGTAGAGTCAAATTACCAATTGACCAGTACTCAGGAGATGCAATTCTTGATTTTCAGGAATTAGGTGAAAATGTTAGAATGCCTAGTGCCCTTGTTAATTGCATCCACGGATACGCGTCAACCGTGATACAAAATGCATCACCAAAATTTTTAAGAATGACAGTTACACATCCATTCCCTGTAAATAAATTTATACAACCCGAATCAAATTTAAATTGTACTCATAACAAATCAAATATTGAAATAGATCAGTTACTTACAGAAAACTTACAAAAACTCAGACTTAACCATATGAATGACGAAGAACGTGCAAAAATGTATCGACTTTGTCAAGAATATAAAGACATCTTTTATTGTGATCAGTTGCCACTTACATTTACAAATCAGGTTAAACATAGTATAAGGACTAAAAATGAAGATCCGATATACGTCAAACCTTATAGACAGGCCCCTACACAACAAGAAGAGATTTCCAGACAAGTTAATAAATTATTAAATGATAACGTTATTCAAGAGAGTCACTCACCTTGGAGTGCACCCGTTCACTTAGTGCCTAAAAAAATGGATGCTTCAGGTGAAGTTAAATTCAGAATGGTAATAGACTACAGACGACTTAACGACATAACTACAGACGATAAATATCCCTTACCTAACATTACAGATCTTTTTGACAAATTAGGAAAGAGCTCTTACTTCAGTACTATAGATCTTGCAAGTGGTTATCATCAGATTGAAGTAGAAGAGAAGGATAGACAGAAGACAGCCTTCAGCACATTAAATGGACATTTTGAATTCCTTAGAATGCCATTTGGACTTAAGACAGCCCCTGCTACCTTCCAAAGAACCATGTGATTTAGAAATCCAAGGCATCCAGATGCATCATCACCGTATCATAGAAGCAGCAGAGGAAATAACTCCAATTCCTGTCATCAGCTTACCTCAAGTTCAAATAAAAGAAGATGCAGTATCCAGTACACCTGCACTTGACATGAAGGGAGTCAGCCTGGACGCACTGACTTACATGTCCCACGCACTGAAGAATAGTGACGTAATACAAAGTGTTTTCAGTAAAAATAACTCTAGTTTCAGTGAGTGCTTAGGTTATATTAGCCTAAGTTTATTGGCAATTAGTATAACAGTTTTACTTATTTACTTTATATTTAAAGATAAGATTTTAAAGTTATTGCCAAATGATCGGAATATCGTTAAAAAGGATAATTCCGATAATTTCGCTCTTAAGCAGGGAGGAGTTATGTTGCGTCATCGCTCCTCGCCTTTAGATTAAATAGCTGACTTGGTACTTTCTATGGAAGATTCCATGGTGAAGGACGATCAACAAGTATATCATGTTACAGTTTCATTGGAAGATCGTGGTAAACATGTTGACCACATTCGAAGTGTCATGTCAGCACTTTAAGACTATAAATACGAGTGCCCGATCCTGTGCCCCTAATTCTTGTAGCGCCTCCGAATCGGTGCACAGTTTTCACTAAATGTTTTATTTTAATTAAATAATCATTTTTTTTTAAAAGTTGTTTTCACGTTCCCAAATTTTACTAGCTTCCGCCCGCAACTTCGTCCGCGCATAATTTTAAAAAAAGTAGCCTATGTGCTATTCCAGACTAAAATCTATCTTTGTGCCGAATTTCATCCAGATCCGTTCAGCCGTTCTGGCGTGATTGAGTAACAAACGCCCATCCATCCACCCATCCATCTAAACTTTCACATTTATAATATGAGTGGGATTCATTACCTCCAAAATATCTCTTATCTGTAATATAGAATTATAATTATTCTTCAATATAGCAGGCTCTATCCTGATGGCTTCTCGGATGTCTAGCCCGGCCAGGGTTCCAACATACTCCAATATAAGTTTAGTGTGCTGTGGATCCGACGATATAATGAACCCATTCCTCCTTATTCCTGCATTGTCGAAATTCAATTCATTTTGGGCCAGATTCAATGCTTCTTGTATGTCAGACATTGGTTTATGTTTCAGTGGTAAGTAATTTTTACAATATTTCTGAAATTCTTCAGTAGTTACAGACAACTTCCAATTTAGGTATCTCTCTAGTACGCTCATGCGGATTTTTACTGAAAAAACAATGGAATATTAAGATTCACCCATAGGTATCTAAATAGTAACAAGGCCGCTATGCAAAACTGTATTTTTGTCTGCTTAGTTCTTCTATACAGTGCAACAGATTTTGATGTGGTTTTCGCTTCAATTTAGAGAATTTATTTTGGAAGGTTTATAGTATAATTCATTCTAATTAATTATATAAATAGTAGAGAAAAGCCAAGCGAAGCCAAGGCAGATCACTAGCATAACATAAAGATATAATAATGAAATGTTAAAGTGCTTATGACTACATAGTACTTATTGCCATTATTATTATTATAATCTCTGGACAAATAGAGCTATAGAGCATAAACAAAGATTTATAAAAATTTGGAAATATGTATATTCAAGTGCAGTGGTAGCCGATTGGTTAAGCACGCATCTTGCGGGCTTAAGGTCCGGGGTTCAAACGCTGGCTCACACCTCTGGATTTGTCGAAATCTATGTGTGAATCATAACTTTAATATGATTATCACTTGCTTACAGTGAAGGAAAACATCGTGAGGAAACCTGCATGTCTTTAGACATGTGAAGTCCACCAACCCGCACTGTGCCAGCATGGTGGATTATGGCCTGAATCCCCCTCGCATTGAGGGGAGGCCCGTGCCCAGCAGTGGGACGTTAAAAGGGCTAAATTATTATTCAAATGCAAGCTTCTTCAGGATTACTTACAAATAGAACTATTAGAATCGTGAAATGGTTGTAAACTCTTGTGACTATCCGGCCAATCCTGGAATATATCTAGGAGAACCTTCTCTAGAACTAAATCATGTCTGATTAAACCTTCCTTTTTCAACTTTGCTATAGTTCTTGATTTCACATGTGTGTGATACCTGTAAAGAGTTTTAATTAACATTGAAATAGATCAGAAACCTAGATATCAAAATAATAACTACATTACAATAGGGCCCTTAAATGTTGACGCCGTTTCTCATCCACTTACGTTGCAGATGTCCTGGGAGATGTTTACCACTTATCAACAGGTGGACCGTCTGTCCGTGTATCTTGCTCCGCAATAGAAAAAAACTATAAACTCACCTAATAATATATTGAGGTGATATATTTACAAATCCACATTCTTTAAGTATTTCCGCATAGTTGTCCATGGTAATAGGATGCATGCTGAACAGATGGATGTGTTGGCAGGCGTCCTCGGGAGTGATGCCAAACTTTGTCAATATCTGCAGTGTGCATTGCATGCGGTCATGGCTTAAATTCTCAATATTTGGGTGCTTCTTCTTCAAAATACTAAAATTATCCTCGGATATGGTTTGACCTGAATACAAAATAAATTATTTGAAAATGCATGTAACTACTTTAAAATTCCTTGTGAGAAATTGGTGTTGATTATGTTGGTACACAACTAAACTTATCTAAAACTAAATGTTATGTTATTCTTATGATTGTAAGACAGAAATAATCCTAGATGTGTGTGTCCTTAGTTGTAATTTGTAGCCAACAAAATATGCACCAATAACCACATAATTATAGGTAATGATTAGATTGAACTTTATAGTGTCAGTATTCCTAAGAATAACTGCATCATAGGGACTTCCCTCTTGAAGTTCACACATGCTATTTATAATGATATCATACCTGTGGTCCGCTTGTAGAATTCTAGAAATGGTACACTGTGGTAGCATCTTCTGTTGGTTAATTTCAGCGAATATTGAGATAAATAAACAAACCCCCCGGTAAATAACCTGAAACTTTTTATGTGAGTCCTCATGTTAAACGTTTATTATCGACATAGCATTAGATTATTATTTGAGAATATTAATAAAAAAGTTGATTAAAAACTATCTAGCCGTTGATAATTTTATTTTGAGATTTTACGAAACGAATAAAAAAAATACTTTTTGATAGGCAGAGATAGATAGATAACATGACAACAAAGTAGAGATGTACCGAGTACTTAATAAGTACTCGGGTACTCGAGTACTCAGATTATAGGACTCGAGTACCCGGTATTCGAATACGGGTTCCGAGTACTTCATGGTTTTCGAATCCTAAGTCGGGTACTCAAATAAATAGAGGTGCAATGTTCTTTTTTAATTTTGTAGAAAGTTTACTATGTTTATAAGGATATAATACCAATTTAAAAAAATACATAATTCAAAAGTACTCGATTCCTATTAAGTACTCGAGTAGTCGTACAAGTATTCGAGTACCTGTCCAAGTCCTCCGACTCGAGTACTGACTCGATTCTTTTTTTAACGAGTACCAGAATACTCGAGTACCAAAAATAGCGTACACGGTACATCACTACAACAAAGTACAAACAATCAATGTCAAAGTCAAATTGATAGAACTCTTTTGACTATGGAATCCCATCGAGAAAGAAATCAATCATATCAATATTGGTGCGTTCCATTCACCGTACTTTTTGCTATTTTTGTCCACAAAAACTGTTAAAAACGATAATAATGATCACTTTCAGTACAAGTTGGTGCGAGTGGAACGAGATTTGTGATCGAAAATAACGAAATTAACAAAATTAACAATGAATGGCCGTTTTCACATTACACGGCACGGCAGCGGCGACGGCTGTCACTGAGATATTTTCGGGGTTTTCATTGGTCAGTAACCAATGACAACTGGTCACTGACCAATGAAAACCCCGCAAATATCTCAGTGACAGCCGTCGCCGCTGCCGTGCCGTGTAATGTGAAAACGGCCATTATTGGAACGCACTTCACTTAGGAAGTCACCTGGTGCACTGTTGAACAATGAAATATTGTAAATAATACTGTCTTATACACATGCCTGCTAAAGGCCTAAGCAATGGTAATTAGGTATTGATTTATGTGTGAGTCAGTTAAAATTTTATAAATAACTATGAACAACTGATACAAATATCATAGCAATACCTATGCATACTAGTTACGTAGTATGTATACTAGTTTTTTCCAACATGTAAGACAAAATAATCAAAGGTTTACATAAAGTAGGTAGGTTACTATTAGATACAATAACAATAATTTTTCTTTGATACCATGGTCCCACGGATAACGGTCAGAAGAAGAATGGCCCAATTATTAACTGACTGCTTCGCACTGGCACATATATATCTTCATCAAAACAAAAGAAGATCAATTGTTTTTTTTTTTGGGATATTCCATGTTTAAATGACTATAGCATACTCACGTAGTCTCCTCGATCCACTGGTACATCTGCACCCTCTTCCTCAACTTGACAGCCTGCACTTGAATGTTGTAATCTGGTTCCGATATTGGCTCAAGTATCCTCAGAGGCCCCACTATATGCACCACCTGTCCATCGTAGTGCGCCGCCACCTCCTCCCCTAAGTGCTCGTCCACACTCTCCGCAGCAGATACTAAGTCCTCTAGCATCAAATTACTTTGTATTGTCTGACTCTGGGAAGAGATTATTTTATTTTATTTTAAGCAAGTTACCTCAATACAAATTAGACAAGGCTGTTGCTAGCGGTCCACTTGCCAGAGTTTTTTTTAAATATAACTTATTCATCCATTAACTGGATTATTATTGGTTGATAAACTGCCATAGTGTGGTGTCTGCAGAATCCACCAATTGGTGTTCATAAAATATAACTTGAACCTAAACAGTTGTTCTGCATGGGCTCGGTGCTTGAGTAGGATTTCTGGGCGGAAGTTAGCGGACGACTAGACACTTACTTAGGACACAAGTGACAAGGACAATAATAAATATATGAATACATACCTCAGCCCACAGTAGAAAGTAAGTAACACCCGTAAACAACACAAGACTGAGAAGTGTGGTCAACCAAGTGTGTTTGAAATGATTCCTAACTGCAGCCCAATCCATCTGTAAATTTAGTTTTAAAATTTATTTAGATTGCTAGCAAGAAATAGTGTGTAATAATTATTTTAAATTCATGTAAACAAAATAACCTTTTCTAAATAGAATTGGATTTTCCACTAGAATAATACTTATGATAAATGAAATACGTAGGTAATCTTGTTACAGTAGTACAGTTGCACAGTTTCTACAAGGAAATTTATGCAAAATACTTCAAGATAATTTTATTTTAAATCATTTTGACGCACGGCATTTCACTGATTGATTGGATTGAATTGATTGATTTCAAAGAGAATTTATTCGACGGAATTAGTGCTGCCAGCTCAATATTTTACTATAATACACATTTTACAGTCAGTCAAAATCATCTATCACATGGTTGTAGAATTTTCTCCTCAATAAAACACTATCATTATTTAATTACTTTATTTCCTTCTTTAACTGTAGTTTAGCTAATTTTCAATATTTTAATGATCACAAATATACGACTCAATAAGCGACTAGAGATGGGTTGTACTAGGTAAATTTGGGACTAGGTGCACCTATTCCTAGTATTTAAAAATACGTGATCCAAACACCTGTTCCACCTAGTCCATCTAGTATCAAGTACTTATCGGCTATGGTTCGCGTACTTAGTCCTTAGATCCATAATAGGACTCGACATGAGATCAAATGGGATTGACTTTTTGGCGGGCTTTTGGAAAGGGCGGTAGTGTTTTTGTTATATTTTATTATTTTATCTTTCGTAGCTTAATTCATTTATTTATTTGGTAAGTGTAGTATGTAAGTTGTAGTTTTTGGTAATCAGTAAGTGTTAGTGGTGTTAGTTAAGTTTAGTTTTTAGTTAAGGACCTACTTTTAAAAATGGAAATTGAGCCCGAACCCCCTGATAAAGTTAAAAATAATTTGTTTGCTCTGTTAGAGGCTAGCTCAATGTTAGGGGACAATGAACTGGTGGATAATGGTAAATCCTCTTCAAAAACCCAGGAAAAAAAAATTAACAAACTCATTAAAACTCCTACTTTCAAAAACAAATTAAATAAGTCTGCAGTTAAACAAGTTAAACTGAGTAAACCATCGGTTTCTCCCACAGCTACAGAATCGACCGAGGTCATTATGACTCCCGTTACTAATGCTCCAGTAGGTAATATATTTAGGAATTCTTATACAGATGCGGACCCGGGTCCGTATTTAGTATACGTTGAGCTAATTTCATCTTCCCCGGAGAGTGGAACAACTCTGCACCCTATTAAATTTGGTCACTTTTTGTTTAAGAACAACCTAAAGAATATTTTGGAGGATGGCATAAAGCGAATTGGGCGTAACAGACTTGCTATTCAATTTAAATCTGCACTAGATGCTAATATATTTTTATCTAATACATTACTCATAGAAAATAACTATAAAGTGTATATTCCTTCATTTAATATTGTTAAAATGGGTATTGTAAGGGGTATACCCACTGATTGGAGTCCTGAGGAAATTATGAGCAATATAAGAGTTCCACAAGGATTTGGTAAGATTATTAAAACCCGTCGGATGAGCAGAAAGTCTGTCAACCCCGAGGGCTCTGTTTGGATTCCAACGCAGACTGTAGTGGTAACATTTGATGGTCAAGCTTTGCCTTCACATGTGTATTCTTTTTATTCGTCCATTCCGGTTGAATTATATATCTACCCAACCATTCAGTGCTTCCACTGCTGCCGCTTTGGGCACACCCGTGCTCAATGCAGGAGCAAACCAAGGTGCTATAAGTGTGGTGGTGAACATGATGGCACCTCCTGTTCCAATGTGGAGCACTGCTGTATTAATTGTGCAGGCTCACATCTTGCAAGTAGTAAAATCTGTCCAGAGTTTAGTAGACAAAACAGTATTAAACAACATATGGCATCTCACAGTTCCTCATATCATGAAGCTGCGAAACTTTTTCCTCCTTCTAAAAAACTCTACTCCGAAGTTATCTCCCCTACTCCACAAAGCCCTCCCCTGTCTTTTATTCCTTCCCAGTTATCTAACTTCATCCCTAACTCTAATACTATATCCTATAAGAAAACGGTTGTATCCAAACCAAGGTTACACAAACCTACCCAGAAGGGTTATGATCGAGCTGCTCATAATAATTTAATATCAGACTACTCATCTCCTCCTACAGGTAATGGTAGTGTGTTTGTCTCCAATGCTGGATCTTCTCCAAAGAACGACAGTCAGGATATAGGTGATCTGATTTCCTTTTTAACCAACACTATTCTTAATTCTAATTTACCGGACCCCGTTGCTATTAAAATCATAAATGACATATCAGTCACTCTTTTTAACTATTTCAAAAATGGATTGTGTCCTACAGTGGAATGCTAGAAGTTTACTCTCTAAAACATCTGATCTGATTTCCCTGTGTAATAAGTTTAATTTATCAATAATTGCTGTATCTGAGACTTGGTTGAAACCAAGTTATAACTATCGATTATCCAGCTTTAATATCATCAGGAGTGACAGGGTAGATGGATGGGGTGGCTCTGCTCTCCTTATTAGGAAAAATTGTTTATTTTCTACTATTCAATTACCACAGTATCAGAATGAAAACTTAAATGTTGTTGCTGCCCGGGTGGGTGGTGTATCATATATCTCTGTTTACATATCACGTAAAGATCCTACAGTGATTCCAATTTTAAAAACGATCATTGAGACGGTTCCACCGCCTCTTGTACTGTTAGGTGATTTTAATGCCCACCATGGTTTATGGGGGGCTCCTAATGATGATTGTTTAGGTTTAAAATTGGTAGATCTTATAGATGACTTTAATTTGTGTGTCTTGAATGATGGGTCGCCTACGCGTCACGTTATTCCAGGCCAGTGTCCTAGTTTTGTTGATATTTCTATCTGTTCTTCTCAGTTATCACCCCTTCTTGATTGGAAACGGCTATCACTTTCATATGGTAGTGACCACTTCCCTATACTCATTTCCTCCCTTACTAATTCTAAAAATCGTATCCCTCCGCTTGCTCCCTTACTGAAATATAAGTTAAGTAATTGCGATTGGGATTCATACAGAATAAATCTAGATAGAAAAATAAGAGATCTTCCCAAAGTTTCCTCGGCCAACATTCAACTTTGTTTTGACAGCTTAGTAACTTCGATGTTGTCAGCAGCTGACGAATTTTTTCCCATTAAAAATTCTTCTAATGGGAAAATTCCATCTCCGCCGTGGTGGGATAAAAACTGTACGGAAGCAGTCAATAGAAGAAATACAGCGGAAAAAACATGCAACGATAATTTAAATCTGCAAACATATTTAGGCTTTAAAAATACCTCAGCTGCAACAAAAAGATTTTTAAGAAAAAAGAAATTAGATGGTTGGCGCCGTTTTTGTTCATCGCTTTCCCCTGAGACTTCACTGTCTTCTGTATGGAATAACATCAAGCGATTTCGGTCCTCTCGTGCTATTGTATCGCCCTCTTCTCATTCTCTAGAATGGGTTCCTTCCTTTATATGTAATCTTGCTCCAGATTTTGTTCCTAATTTTGATCAAATCCCTTATAATTATTCAAGCCAAGTTGATTCTTCTGATTTTAATTTCCTAAGCTCTCCATTCGACATGAATGAGTTCGATTTTGTTTTAAACCATGTTTCTGATTCAGCTCCTGGGGAAGATGGTATCCCATATTCATTTATAGTTAACTGTTTGCCATATACCAAAGCTTTCATTCTTGATTTAATTAATTCCATTATTGAATCGGGTCACATTCCTAGTTCGTGGAAACATCATGTCTTAATTCCAATCTTAAAACCTCATAAGGATCCTTCTGATCCTGCTTCCTATAGACCAGTATCCCTTTCTTCTGTTTTTGCCAAATTATCTGAACATCTAATAAAAGTAAGGTTGGAATGGTTTGTGGAACACAACAATATTTTGCCTTCTTCTCAATTTGGATTTAGGAAGGGTAAAGGTGTTTCCGATAACCTAAGTATTTTTTCCACAGACGTTTTGCTCTCGCTTAGTAAAAATGAATCTACAGTCGCTGCGTTCCTTGATATCTCTGCTGCATATGACAATGTTGACCTATTAACTCTTAGATCTAAGTTAATTGGCCTGCGCATTCCAATGAAGTATTCAGATTTTTTGTTTAATCTCTATTCAGGTAGATCTATTTCAGTCCGGGTTCCTGGTGTAGAATGTTCGGCTAGAGTTTTGTGGAAAGGCGTTCCTCAGGGCTCGGTTCTAAGTCCTTTGTTGTATGACTTGTATACCATGGATCTGGAATCAGTCATTTCTCCGTGTTCGATCCTTCAGTACGCTGATGACATAGTTATTTACTCATCTGATAATTCTGTAGAAACAGCGGCTACCACGGTCGAGAATTCTTTAAATAATTTAACAGCTTGGTTAAATAAGCATCGCCTGTCTTTATCAGTGAGCAAAAGTGTTGTTGTCCCCTTTTCCCGAAAAAGAAAGATTCCGAATTTCAGTCTTACAATTGGTGACTCCCCGTTACCATCTTCCAAAGAAGTAACGTTCCTTGGTAGAAGATTTAATAGTAAATTCAATGGTGCTTCGCATATTAAATTTGTTGTTGATAAGTGTGAAAAGAGCTTAAATATCATGAGGGCTCTTGCAGGCACTTGGTGGGGTGCCCATCCGGCAACAATGCGATTAGTGTTTAACGCTTTAGTTAGAAGTGTTTTGGATTTTGCCTCTTTTACTCTCTCACCTGTTAATAAAACTGATATTCACAAATTTGATCTCATTCAGTCTAAATGTCTGCGTTTAATTGTAGGTGCAATGAAAAGCACTCCTGTTAGTGCCCTTCAGGTAGAAAGTTCCGATCCTCCTCTTTATTTGAGACGCCAGTATTTATCAGATCGCTATTTTTTCAAAGCCTGGCAATTTAGCTTGCACCCTCTCTTCCCAAAATTAGAATGTCTCCATAATCTTATTAATAATAATAACCCTTATTGGAGAAATAAACCTTTACCTTATTTACTTCAAAGCTACAGGAATTTTGCAAAATTAAAAACTGATTTCGTCAAAAGATTTCCAACTCACCCAGTTTTCTTTTTTTACTACAGTTGCATTATGTTCAAACCAAATGTGTTACTTTCCATAGGTATTTCTAAACATACTGCTGATGCTGATGTGAAACTTCGTAATTATGTTGAGCAGAGTGCTCCTAATGCAGAGGTGTTTTTCACCGACGCTTCCAAGTCTGTGGTTTCTGATGTTGAATCCTCAGTTTTGGAAGTGTTGTCTGATCCAGAAAACAGGGAAGAGGCTCATGTGGGGGCTGCCTTTTTGCGTCATTCCACGGGCTATTTTAAATTATTTAAGTATCCCTATATTGTTTCTAATTTTACCGGAGAATGCTTTGCCGTTTTAGAATGTCTTAATTACATAATATCTGTTCAAGTTAAAGAGTCACTCATTTTTACAGATTCTCTCAGTTGTCTATACTCTTTACTTTCAAACCCTTTAAATAAGCATATCAATCCTGTTTCTATCGAAATCAAGTGCAAACTTAAGATATGTCTGGATTTAAATCTGCAGGTTACGTTGGCTTGGATTCCTGGTCATTCTGGTATTCGGGGCAACGAATCTGTCGATTCCTTAGCCAAGCTGGCTGCCATTCAAGGTCACGTAATTAACACAGCTTATTGCCATGATCTCCTTCAGCTGCCGCGGCTATCCCTTGTTAAAAGCTGGAATTACAACTGGAGTAATAGTAACACGGACAAAGCGAAATTTTATCGTTCCTTACAACCCCTCATTCAAACTAAACCTTGGTTCACGAACCATATCCTTCCCAAAAAATCCACAACTGTGATTTCCCGCCTTAGATTTAATCATTGCTCGTCTCCTGCTCATCTATTTAGGTTAAAAATTTTAGAGTCTCCCTTGTGCCCCTGTGGCTTCGGGAATGGTGACGTCACCCATCTTTTATTTCATTGTCCTGCATATAGTTCTCCTTCCTTATATGACTTTCTGATTAAATATAAAGCTCCTCTTCCTTGTAGTGTATCTTGTTTATTATCCTTGACTCACAATTTATATATCAAATCTCTTAATAAATTTATATTGCACTATAATATTTCTTTGTAGTTTACATATTATTTTTTTGCTTATAATATATATTTATTATGTGTACTTATTTGTTGCCCTACTTTTATTAACCATATCCCATGCCTGTCCGTCCATCCGATTTCCCACGTCTCGTCTAGAATAGACGTGCGTAGGCAACACTAACTCTGAGGCTCAAAAAACTGGATAAATCAAGCACTCGACATTGGCAGCAGTGTCTTCGTTTGCAAGAAGACGATTGCCAAAAAGAAAAAAAAGAAGAAGAAGAGATCAAATGGGGACAAAAACTGACTTTTGCTCACTTCAGTCAGATGTCGCTTCGCTACTGCTTACTGATGATGATGATGATGACACGATGACGACGATGACGATGATGATATGATGACGATGATGATGATGATGATGACTTCATCCCTTTGGAGCCTTTGTTATTATAAAGACAAAAATATGTTATCTCAATAATTGAACTCAAAAATAACATGTACTTGGACAAAGGTACCATACTTTAAAAAAAACGGAACCATTGAAAGTGTACTCTTGCTAATTTGCATAACTAGGCTTGGTAGGCCAAACTAGCGTAAATTTATTTGAGTTGTCACGCAATTTGTTATCATAACATAATGTAGCGGTAACGTACAATGGTTTCAAGAACAGCAGATCCACAATTTGAAACTGCAGAGCTGGCTACACTGACCTTCCGCGTCACTGGGACAGATGACATATGGTGCGTTCCAATAATGGCCGTTTTCACATTACACGGCACGGCAGCGGCGACGGCTGTCACTGAGATATTTTCGGGGTTTTCATTGGTCAGTAACCAATGACAACTGGTCACTTTATAGTAAAATATTGAGCTGGCAGCACTAATTCCGTCGAATAAATTCTCTTTGAAATCAATCAATTCAATCCAATCAATCAGTGAAATGCCGTGCGTCAAAATGATTTAAAATAAAATTATCTTGAAGTATTTTGCATAAATTTCCTTGTAGAAACTGTGCAACTGTACTACTGTAACAAGATTACCTACGTATTTCATTTATCATAAGTATTATTCTAGTGGAAAATCCAATTCTATTTAGAAAAGGTTATTTTGTTTACATGAATTTAAAATAATTATTACACACTATTTCTTGCTAGCAATCTAAATAAATTTTAAAACTAAATTTACAGATGGATTGGGCTGCAGTTAGGAATCATTTCAAACACACTTGGTTGACCACACTTCTCAGTCTTGTGTTGTTTACGGGTGTTACTTACTTTCTACTGTGGGCTGAGGTATGTATTCATATATTTATTATTGTCCTTGTCACTTGTGTCCTAAGTAAGTGTCTAGTCGTCCGCTAACTTCCGCCCAGAAATCCTACTCAAGCACCGAGCCCATGCAGAACAACTGTTTAGGTTCAAGTTATATTTTATGAACACCAATTGGTGGATTCTGCAGACACCACACTATGGCAGTTTATCAACCAATAATAATCCAGTTAATGGATGAATAAGTTATATTTAAAAAAAACTCTGGCAAGTGGACCGCTAGCAACAGCCTTGTCTAATTTGTATTGAGGTAACTTGCTTAAAATAAAATAAAATAATCTCTTCCCAGAGTCAGACAATACAAAGTAATTTGATGCTAGAGGACTTAGTATCTGCTGCGGAGAGTGTGGACGAGCACTTAGGGGAGGAGGTGGCGGCGCACTACGATGGACAGGTGGTGCATATAGTGGGGCCTCTGAGGATACTTGAGCCAATATCGGAACCAGATTACAACATTCAAGTGCAGGCTGTCAAGTTGAGGAAGAGGGTGCAGATGTACCAGTGGATCGAGGAGACTACGTGAGTATGCTATAGTCATTTAAACATGGAATATCCCAAAAAAAAAAACAATTGATCTTCTTTTGTTTTGATGAAGATATATATGTGCCAGTGCGAAGCAGTCAGTTAATAATTGGGCCATTCTTCTTCTGACCGTTATCCGTGGGACCATGGTATCAAAGAAAAATTATTGTTATTGTATCTAATAGTAACCTACCTACTTTATGTAAACCTTTGATTATTTTGTCTTACATGTTGGAAAAAACTAGTATACATACTACGTAACTAGTATGCATAGGTATTGCTATGATATTTGTATCAGTTGTTCATAGTTATTTATAAAATTTTAACTGACTCACACATAAATCAATACCTAATTACCATTGCTTAGGCCTTTAGCAGGCATGTGTATAAGACAGTATTATTTACAATATTTCATTGTTCAACAGTGCACCAGGTGACTTCCTAAGTGAGCCTCCAGAGGAAGCCGAGAAGACTTACTGGTACCACAAAGACTGGAGGGACTATGTGGTGGACTCAGCGTTGTTCTACATCAGGCCGGGACACCACAACCCTACCTCAATGCCTATGGCCAGCGAAACTCATATTGCTGAGAATGTTAAAATTGGATGGTTGTTCTTAAGTAAGTTGTCTGGCAATATTGATTAATACTTCTTTGTTGGCCTTCAAAGAGTGAATCTGTTTGCTTTAGGCTGGTGCCACACTGGTAAGGCGTATGAGATCAGTTAGCAATCAATTCCAATAAATATAGTGCTGTGGATGTATCACATAAAGTCATAAACAAACAAATCGACATCGTCACATCACAATCTTACCAGTGTGGCCTGGCTTTAGAGAGTAGGGTGTGTAGACTTCTTTTTTTTTTTTTTGGTACTGCGGTGAGCAGTTTGGCAAACCAATAACGAGTTAGCGACATTTGCGAGTTCGGGTACGGTTCGGGTATTTGGTAGTCACGCGTCTGGACGCGTCCGCGCCAGTTAGCGCTGCTCATACTATCTTTCAATACAACACGCGAGACGGGCCCCCGCCGCGTGCGCACGCTTAACGTAGCGAACGCCCTTAAATGTAGGTGTATAAATGTTTGTTTACATTTACACAATATTTCTTTCAGGTATGGATGTAAAACGTAAAGTAAACGATTACTACGAGATCTGGTCTGACTCAAGGCCGGAGCGCAGTGACATAAAGCTGCATTCTGGCTTCTATTACCACGGCGAGAGCGCGCTGGAGCACGAAGTAGGCGACTTGCGCATACATTTCTCGTATGCGGGACGAGAAGATGACATCGTAAGTAACTAATACTGTGACGAATTTTGTTCCCGTTTACGATAATGTGACGAGTCACAAAGAGACTAACTAAGAGCAAGGTGTAGCCAATTGACTGCAGCTCATAAACGGGCTGTCTCGACCGGGGTAGTACCACCCTCCCACAGAAGATCGGCGTAAAGTCGCTATTACAGCTGCGTTTCGTACGATGAGTGAGAGAGCCGAAAGCCCACCCGCTTCAGGTTGGCAATATGCGAGTAATGCCTTTGGTATTGTAAGCATCTATAGGCTAACTAAGGTGACTTCTTAACATCAGGCGGGCCGTACGCTTTTTTGCCACCGCAGTCCTATAAAAAAAAGAGCAATAGAATACAGGCACCTATCAGTCGAAATGCCTGCCTCATCTTAATTTATTTGTAGAAATTTTGTACAAAATGTTTCTTGACAATACTTGTGGTAATTGAGGTTGATGAGATTTTTGTGATGAAGTAGGTAAACAATATATAGTGCGGCCACTCTGAGTGTCAATCAATTAGTGTCACTGGGATCGCTCCCAGTCCATGGTACGGTACCCATAGTACAATCGTTGTTTAGTTTGGGCCCATACAGTGGGTGTGTAGGTCTGGCGATATTTATTTATTTATAACATAGAACATTATACAGGGTGAAATCGAAATCGTCGGCAATATTTTAAAATATGACTCAATACATGATTTAGAATATAATGGGAAAATAAATAAAAAAATATTGCTTGGGTAAGCAAATAAGCAAACCATTTATCTGTTATACCTTATCTGGGTAATAAATTTTTATCAATTCATTTGTTGATTACTATTTCCTAAATATTCTGAATCATGTGTAGAATCACCGTTCAAAATATTGCCCACAATTTCGATATCACCCAGTATAGCTATATGTCAAATAAATCTTGTATTATCCTATTACAGTATACAGCAGTTGGTGTGGTTGATGGTGACACTCTACAGGCGTACAGCGCGGCGAGGTTCCCTACAGCGGACCCTATCTGTTTGCTGCGGAAGGGCTCGTTCAGCTTGAAACAACTGCATGACGTGGAGAGGCGAGCCGCCAATTTGCACACTTGGAAGTACCGGATTGTGGGTTTTATACAAGTGTTCGCGTCGGCAATGACGCTGCACCCGGATTGGGTGACACTGTGTAAGTTTTCTCAACTCATGTCTCAGTATTTTCGCATTGAGGCCAGTTTCCAGTCAACCCTGATATTATATACTACTCCACCAAGCCAACTAGGAACTCGGATGGAATGCGGCTTCCCCGCCCGCACACCCGCCACCGCCCGCGGCTTCCCGCCCGCCACACCTCCCGCACACCGCCACCGCCGCCTTGTGCGAGTGACGTGACATTTGACAGGTCCCTAGTCGGCTTGGTGGATTAGTACAGACATTTATGACCTTCTAGTCTCAAAGAGTTTTGGTATAAATGCTGTATATTTTTTTCAGTCCTGCAATGCCAGTGGATATCGAGCAATTTGAGGCGATGCACCAGGTTTTGGGTGAACCTAGTGTTGTCCTTCTCTTACACGTTTATTATCATATCTTTACCTTGGTAAGTAAGTTCATATTAAATTACCGTTGCTTCAAATTAAATTGTCTACCACTACTACCTAACCTAGAATTTGTCTACTAGTTCCTTTAGAATATTTTTATAAAGTACTAGCTTCCGCACGGGACTTTCTCCGCGCATAATTAAAAAAAGAAAGTAGTCTATGTGCTACTCCAGACTATAATCTATCTCTGTGCCAAACATCCAGATCCGTTCAGCCGTTCTGGCGTGATTGATTAACAAACAGCCATACATCCATCCAAACTTTCACATTTATAATATTAGTGGGACTAGATATGTGAACTTTTTGCATATCTGATACTGACAAAAGACTTGCTCTCTCGCTCCCAACTCACTCTTATTCGTCGCAATCTTGTAATATAATATCAATCTATGTTATTATTTAATGTATCTGTTTATGCACGCTAATTAGGATAGTGCTGCATACTATTCCTGATATATGGCAATGGTTTTGTAAAATATAGTATGCTTGTAGGTTGGTCCACAAGCCCACATTCGGCGCGATGGTGCTGGGCGGCGCGGTGCTGCCGCTGCTGCACTACTCCACGCTGCTGGCGCGCCCGCGCCGCGACGCCGCGCTCGACCCGCCGCGCGCGCCGCACGCGCCGCGCCGCAACCACAACCCACACTGAACATTGCTATACTATCATAGAACAATTACCCGAGGTAAATAACATGTGTATTTTATCAACAAAAACACAAGCCATATTAAGACGACATTATTCGATACATTAACGGCCGAATACTCAAAGACTACTTAAATATTTAAGTCCCACTTAGCAGTTTGAGACGTCGTTAACTGTCATTTTTTGTATGGCGCGTCAAAGTTAAGCAGCTCTCAAATTTAAATTGCGTACGAGTATTCGGCCGTAAGGCTCGTATTAATAAATGCATCTCAAAGCTGAGATCGATTTTAAGATGCAGTTTTGACGTTTAATGTATGGAACATCTGTCAAAAACAGCATCTTAAGATCAATCTCAACTTTGAGATACATTTATTAATACGAGCCTTAGAGCCTGTTTCAGAATCGTCAGATAGCTCTTATCCACCAAATAAAAATGGTGTTTTGACAGATATTTTATGGAAAAACTGTCAAAACGCCATATTGGATAAATGTTATCTGACGATTCTGAAACAGGCTCTAAGAATGGACCTATAGCTTTAATGAATAGGACCTGTGGATTATCTATGTGTGTAGTTTTTAGCATAATGAAATCTTTAAAAGTCTGTTTGTCTATATCAAAGAATTTGTATACACAATTCTGAGTACGCACGCATTTTTAAGCCATTTGTAAAAAATGATTAAATCTATGGTGTGCATAACTCCAACTAGGCACTCGGGAATGTTGCTTCCCCACCGACATGTGCCTAGTTGGCTTGGTGGTAGTAGTATTGATGTGGTACAAATCTTATGTCAGTGGGTACCTACCTAAGTGAAGTACCAGCAAAACAGACCGATTGATGCCAGCTAAACTTAATCAAATGCAGACGCGCGAACTAAGCGGCTCAAAGAGCATCAGCTTGACATTTAGCGGTCATGGTGTGAGCTTTTATTATCTGAATAAAACCTCAACCGTACTAGATGTGAGCTTAAGAATCGTCGAAATACATTTTCGAAACATTTTGTCATGTAAAGTGGCACACGGACGGTATTATCGGTATTATCTAGTCATTAAAATTAAGTTTTAATAATCCTAACAGTAGACTGATTAAGAACAAATAAAGTAATGAAGTTGCCACGCGCTAAAAATTAAATGAAAGTAAAGACTATTCAACGTGAATATCGTGAACTGTTTTGTAAACCGATACAAAACTGGTATGTAAATAAATATAAACAAACATGCAATTATTTTTTATTTTTTTTTAGATAGTATAATCCCGAATCCGTCATTACTTTATAACTAGTTTTCTTTTTTGTTATAAGTAAGTATTTTTGTAGTCTGAAAGACATTATTGTTATACATCTGCACAAAATGTTCAATTTATTTGATAAGAATTAGTTTATATTTAATACTTAACTGAAAATATGATTTTCGTGAGTTGTATTAATACCTAAAGTAAAACAATTATAGAGAGGGACCCACCACTCACCCTCGGAATTGTCAACCTCCAAAATTATAAACCAAATGAATTGATCGATAATAGAAGAGGCCAACAAGACCTAACTCCCTGTCAGTCGAGAGTATGTCTGTCATGAGTCATGGACCCTAACAATTCTCCTCTTCCTATAGCCTCTTCTATTATCGATAAATTCATTTGGTTTATAATTTTGGAGGTTGACAATTCCGAGGGTGAGTGGTGGGTCCCTCTCTATAATTGTTTAACAATGAATTTCCGCAAAGTTACGCCTGATTCCATCAATTACCTAAAGTATAGGTAGGATTTTATTGTACTTATAACAAATTAGTTTATGTCACTTGCTCTTATTCATGCGATTTTGGTTGTGCAATATATTTTTAATATTTTGAAAAATAAACAAATAATAAGTCTATGTTTTGAACGAAAGGCCAAAATAATTTTAAAATATGTGCGAGTTTAATCTTAAAATGTTTTTATTTTATCGCAAATGGAGATTCTGAATCTAGTATTTTCTCGAAAGAATTTTCTATTTATTTATAACTTTGTCGTTAATTATGTAAGAAATTATTTTGTGACACAGATAATGTCAGGTTACCTACCATATCTTATTATACGTGTATATAAGTGTAGTTGTAACAAGTTCAATCAATTATTACATCTGTATCAAACAATGGCATTTACCCATTTACTAATTTATCTATAAGTATAAATTTAGATTAACTATTCACAATAATAACATTTCCCCCGGTTGTGAATTTTTACTGCAATTTATCAAGAACCCGCTTTAACAAACCAGTACCACTACCAAATATTAGTTTGAAAATAATAAATCCCTTTTGAAAGAAATGTATGTTTTATTCACAAATCTCTGCCCATAATGATTTGCCAAACTACATAAACTAGTCAACACAAATGTAGAGTTATAAAAATATATGTATATGGTGATATTATGATTTTTAGAAGCGTATATCCAAGATAGTAAAGCTAACTACCGACTCAGAATTTTCCTGCTTGAAGTGTTATCATTTATCTACCTTTTAAGGTAAATTTCAATTCAGTCCATAGTTTAGGTCCCTAACTATGTGATGGTAAAATTGTTTATCGTCTATTCCAATATGATTCCTAGCCGTGAGGTCCTAGTTTGTGAATACCACAATAGAACAAAGGGCGTTGCGGCTTTTGCCGGCGGTCGTACGCACGCGCACTGGGGCAGCTATCAGCTGATCGCACTCCGCCCTCCGCATACAGATTCATCCAAATTACATCTGCTCCCAAATTATTACGGTTGTGATTGTTACGTGCCACCTCAAATTTTATAACTTACAATCTTTTTTGTATTGAATCCCTTCTGTATCTGGTCTAATTTGTGAATAACATCATGAAAGCTGCAGCAATGTCTGTTTGGGTTTTCATCAACCTCCTCTTCTTCGGTATGTGTGGTTATTTGTACCTAATCTGGTCACAATATTGGATGTATATAGAGAAACAAAGACTGTTCAATAAGACGCCGGCACCGCAGAAGTCCGCCTCTGTATTAAATTCTCAAGACTCATACATTCCGGACAAATATCACTCCAAATCACCGTTTAACTCCACATTGCGAATCGATTTGCTCCGTAAAAATCGGAGGTCAGCGGTCGGCGCTTTCTGGAGTAGCGGTATGTTTACACAAACGTCCAACAAATCTTCTGGTTCGCAAGTACATCCGTCCAACAATGTAGTGAGGAGCCACGGCAGTCCTCGGTTTCCCAACATCTATAAACCTCTGCTAGAGTTCGACAGCGACAAATATATTTGTGACGATTTGACGTCCGCCGACTGCGAGGAACGGACCGCGGAGTTCAAGGAGCTGCTATTGAAGGAGTTCCACAGAGTACTGATGGGGGAGAGCAAGGTGTTCAGATCTGGACTGGACTCCCATAACACATACGATGTGAAGTACGATGGCAGTCATCGTAAAGATAGCTCTAGGCACGAGGTATTGTGCGCGTTGAAAGCCGTGAAGGTGCGGACAGTGATGGCCGATGAAGAGCCGTTCGCGGGCTTAGGGTTTCGGATCCCGCAGTCGCCGATGCTGCAAGGCAGGACATACAACACGTGCGCTGTGGTCACTAGTGCCGGAGCGCTGCTGGGATCTCGACTAGGAGATTTTATAGGTAAGTTTGTAATTCTAATAAAACGCTTTGTAGTTATAAAACGGTAAGTATGTAAATTAAGCTGAACTACTTCCTTACAGAGTTGTAAGAATCTTAATAAGTCCATATACCAAGAAAATAATGACTCAATCTAACACATGGGGCAGTTCGATGACTTTTGCCCTGTAGCCATTGATTCCAACCAACATACCTATACGTATTAGTTTTGCGCTAATATAATAATAAATTGAGATTTCAGGGCTTAAATTTAGGTTAGTGTAGGTAGGTATAGGTATAGTTATCGCCTGCTAAAAAGTACAAAAAAAAGAATCTTCTGCACAACGATCGCGTACGATCGGTGTGCAATGGGTAGGTAAAATAAAACCTACAGGTAGGGTACCTATATAGCATGTTGCATTTATGCATATTAGGATTTACATTATTTAGATCAGGCACAACGATTTATTTAAATTCCACGGAAGTGCAGTTATTTGCATATTATATACTTATTCACAGTTACGTATTTTTTCGCTCATTAAAGAATTATCTCTGTTAGGGCCGCCAATATTTACTTAGTAGTTACGTATAATACCTAATATAACCTATATAAGGTACTTAGCGTATTCAGTGTATTTCAATTATATTTATTAATGGTGATATTCATCGCATACATTTTTCAAATGTGCTACTACATTTAAGAGGTGCCTCCATGGCAGCCCTAAATGTTTCATAGCTACAGAGGGTGAATCATCTTGCACATCGTGAGTCGACGGATGATAGGTATGAGTGTTCTCGTGAATTGTACGGATACCTACTTGCGGCTAGTACGTGTACAGTTATCGCCCCAAATGCGCTTTTGGTTACTAAGCTTATTTACTTTACTCATTAGGGCAACAACCCGTAATGAGCCCATTACAGTTATACTTTAAAATGTTTCAGATTGAGGTGCGCGTGGGTGGATTAAGATCTGTATGCTTTAGTCATGTTTTAGGACTAAGGGCCAGCTGGCCTACTCCGAAATACGAAACTAACGTTTCGGCTGACGGATTGTCGTGATTAGACATTTCTTCTTTCGTTTTTCTCTACGATTTGACATTGTTTTGATCGTAAATCGAATCCGTACTTCGGACGATCCGTCAGCGACGTATTTCGGAGTAACCCCCCTGTTCCAGAAACGTTAGATAGCTCATCCGCCAAATAAATATAGCGGTTTGACAGATACTCTATGGAAGAACTGTCAAAACGGCATATATATGGTGCGTTCCATTCACCGTTAATTTTGTTATTTTCGTCCACAAAAAGTGTTAAAAACGATAATAATGATCACTTTCAGTACAAGTTGGTGCGAGTGGAACGAGATTTGTGATCGAAAATAACGAAAATTACAAAATTAACAGTGAGTGGAACGCACCATTATTTGGTGGTTGAGAGTTATCTGACGATTCTGAAACAGGCTCTAAAAATAATGTGCACTTAAGGTACCATGCAGTAATTGAAAAATATAGGAAGCGACTGCGAAAAATATTACGTGCACTCTATTGTAGAGTACCTAATGTGTCATAAAGTCAAAGTCAAAGCGTTTATTTTGTTTAGGCCTACGGGGGCACTTACAAATTGTCATTTTACATTTTTTCCTTAAATTCTACTGCCGGATCGGAAACGCGACCTCGACTGAGAAGATCCGGCAAGAAACTCAGCGGGCTACGACTAAGTTACTAGTTAATGTAGAGCCACTCTACGTTAACTGAGTAGGTAACTTAAAGAACCGAAGTACTGTTTTTTACGTTATTCAAAATTGCATAATGTACCCTATCGTTAAGTTCCTAAGATCTTGGGGCTGTTACCTATTGTGGTATTCTTTTATCGTGCCCTATCGCGGTTACGTCTCCGTTGTCCGGATTTTTCCAGCCTTCCAATTGATCCTATTATCACATTTCTAAAAATGTTATTGCAGTAGATACTTACGCAAATTATCTATATTTTTATGGGTCCTACAGATGGAAAGCTAATAGATATAGAGAACATGCCCTTTTATTATTTTCAAACATAGGTGCATTGCTGTACGCGCATAGTCACGCCGCGCAGGTGATCGACCGTGTATTGTGCCAGTTATCGGTTGGGATCTCCGCTTTGTGGGCCGCATTGACATGCGTGGGCCGCGCGCTTCGCCGAACGGCCCAAATCGTATGCGAAATACACGAATGCTGTCCACGAGCCTTCACTCATTACTCGGACCTCAATTATATCACCTCATTGTTGGGAACTTCGATGACTGTGACCATGACAGTGACATTTTGGGTCGGAGATTTTAGTGCTTACTGAATAATATTGGAACCATAAATGACTATTACTTATTTGATCTGTTTATAGGCAGTATACGCGTAGTTAGGTACTCTGAAGGTCAACGCTCATCTAACGACTCGGTACCCGACCAGCATCACCTCGTCGGTCGGCGTCCACTAACTGAACTGGAAACTAGTGGACCACCAAAATCGGGATTAGTCTTTACTTCACTCTTGAAAAATGAAATTGTGGTTGAAAAAGTTACGGAATAGGCCTACAGATATTTGAAATATGTATGAAAATCAGTTGTTGTTTGTCGCAACTGAATACCTTCATAAGTAGCAGTCACGTATTGGTTTTATTCATGACGGCTATCTATGCTTTACACAGAAACACGTGAGACGGTTTGATATGCTGATATGGTTGCAGCTGGCTCGGCAATAGTTCAGCGCAGTGGCGCCGGCGCCTGCCGCGCTCCTCTGTAAAACCTGCGCGTGCGCACGGAAAATCCAAGTTATTTAATCTATGCTAATGGTCGATATAAAAGTCGTGATTCTTATCAATTTACATAAAATATTTGAATGGATCTCATATCGAAAATACACAATTCTATAGCACAGGTTGTGTCCGTAGGTATTCAGCTTTCATCCATAGATACCTGTGTATTTGCACAGAAGTTTCCTAAAATTGGTTGGGATGTATTATTATAGGTTCCTACTTATTACGTTAAGAGGAGTTCTATGTTAAAACTTCATTCATAAAACCCATTTTTGAATCATCTTTATTAAAACGGCTTCATGTCTAAGGTGGGTGATTGGGTGATTCACATTGTAGTAAAATAATAATATTATTATTTTATTGCATTTGCGTTAGTCACAGTAACCACAGCCCATGTCTTTGTCCTTTCTCGAAAAAAGCTGATAACTTTATAGCCCAGACGTTGAACAGACAATGACACATGCTTCCGAGTGAGGAGGCACGTGTAAGGACATCGTTTACTTATTGTTTATTGAAAAAAACAAGTTAAGTTTTCCTTTTCCTACCTAGGTGTGTAAATGTATGTAAATACAGACAGTCTTCAACTCGCAATTGAGACTTTAAAACAAATATTTATCTCAGGTGTTGTTTTATTACCTACTGATACTACTTGTACTGTTATTTTATTACAGCAACAATATCAAATTCAGACAATGCTGTATGTAAATGTAAAAATTCATATGATTACGTTTGTATGCGTTGCATCCATCTAACAATTTAAATGATAATCATAAAAGATGTCGGAAGCTCTCCATAGCCACCTGTGTGTCAAAGATGAGTCGCGCGTTTCGCGAGAATTTTTTATTAAAATTGCAGCGAGGAGCCGAGAATAATTTGAGTAAACGGCGAGTGCGGTCATTTTCTGTTAAATTTGAAGCACGTTGTTTACGTTTCCTGCGTTCGTTGATATTAAGAACTTGTCCTTTTATCATCGTTTGATCAGCGGCTGACTTTGTGGCCGCGACAGAAACGCACATGGAAATGTAACTTGCCACACCCCTCGTCGTTTCAAGACTGCTTTTAAGAACTTTTTTTACTGCTTTTTAAGGTGATTTCATGTGTAGTTTTGAGAACGCAGTCCGTGCACGTGGATTAAATCCATGGCTGTTAATGTAATATGTAATACTGGCTGGAGGTTCTGCGAATCTGTACAGCCACTGGTAGGTCGTGAGGGTATGCTAGAGCATCTCCGTGGCCCACCAACCAGCGGGGCGATCAAACACCTTCGGGATTTTTGTGAGTAGTTATTTCACATGTCCAGTCTGCCTATCCTGTGGCAGCTGGGACCCATGATGGGCTTTTCAGACGTAAAGACCACCGGACCATCCGTGTCCGTAATGCAGCTGTCGTGATGTTCATCTAGGGTAGGTGAGTTGTATAGTGCCAGGTACTCCGTAGGTAGCTATTTTATTTATAGAGGAGGTTTAATTAATCACATAGCATAAACCCTAACGTTGGACCTAAGTCTACATCTACCTACCTCTACATTATAAGTGCGTTACTTACGATATGATCACAGTTCTTGATCCCTGTAAAAGGCAGGTACTATTGTAAAGCACACAATATTCCAGGACCTACAGGCAATCCTCGTAATCGCAACTCTTTGCCAGTTCCCGCAGTTGATGCCATCAAAGTACCTACAATCATAAGTACAATAATAACGTGTTTATGGTTTTTCTAGCTAATCGTACCGTCAACATTCTTGTTTGTAATTTTTATGGAGTTATACAGGGTTATTGGTAAAACACTAACAACCTTGCAGGGGCGTATTACTGACCTCAAAAACAACAACTTTTGTTCTATGACATTTTACAAAACAATAAAAAAATTACAAAAAATTACACTCTAAAATGTATGAAACAAGAAAATATGCTCATCTAGAGTATAGCCGTGGTACGTTTAGGTACTTTAGGGCAAAGTGGAATACAACCACGTATCATGGCTTTTCTCTAGATGAGAAAAAAAATAATTTCATACATTTTAGAAAGTGATTTTTGTTAATTTTTTTTTGTTTTGTAAAAAGTCATAGAACAAAAGTTGTTGTTTTTTATGTCAGTAATACGCCCCTGCAAGGTTGTTAGTGTTTTACCAATAACCCTGTATATCTTTAATAAAAAAGAAAGCGGAAAATTACACAGATTGAGATATTTATAAATATGTATTGAGAGACTATTATATTATGTACTAAGTATAGAATTAAAAAGCTCTTGTTACTAGCATTGAGTGTAGCCTCCTTAGTAGGTAACTGTAAAATCGTAAACATAAAAGTATGTATACGAGGGGTATTTAAACCTTGCTGATTGTAAGAGGAGGGCCAGGATACGTGGCGTATTGTTCGCGGCGCGAGCGCAGCGCGGGCCGCGTGGTGTCATCAACCCGCGCGCGTGAAGGGTGTGCATTATTCATGCTGCCACCATTGTGGGCCCAACGACGGTACAATACATCACCAATACACATTACAACTGCCCTAAAGTATAACTACTACAGCTCGTCTGGTTGGAATTTTTCGAAAAAAATAAGAAGTTTTTTGTTAAATATTAAAATCTAGGTACTCTAGGTACTACCTGCTCTTAGAATTATGTTCTCATAATATCCATACGTTACGCCACCCGTTCCATTAGTGGCCAAGTCAGCACCAATCCTCTAGACGTAGGTATCCTCTACTAGCTAGACGTATACGTACTAATCCAAAACGGTTTTGTAACAAGGAAGAATGATGATAAGACAAGGCGACAAGTTTCACCACCTGTCACGTTGGGTTCTAACTATCTGGTGAAACGTGGGCTTTGAGTTGATTAATATGTACCTCCACAATGTGGTGGTGTATGGCCACTCAAGCCTCTGACTACCCCCGAATGGGGATAAAAGTCGTGACGTTACATTTACAAGAATGATGATACCTACCTACCTAGTTATAGTTGTATTATGCAAATTTTCCCGATAACACTTTTCATTATCCTGTATTCAATTGAAACGTTGTATAGTCTTCACCTAATTAGCGCCGACACGTAATTAGCCTATAACTCTAACAAATCAAATTATACCAACTACCGATGATGTCGTAACACGCTGTAGTTAGCTTCAAACAATGGTGTTGGTCTCTTGCCGCCATTAATGCACCACATACATTATTGAGCAGTTTATTCTCCATTTAATTTTATGGCTTCGGCTTTTCTTATGCTTTTGTGGTTGTTAGAGCACGTGTCTGAAGCTACTGATTTTCATGCATATACTTTAGGTGAAACTCTACATTAAGCCGTAAATGTTTGATTTCTGACCTCAAGAAAAACTTACTTATGGTGATCATATCTGTCTTGCTATAGGTATATTTGGCCACTGCTTGGTCTAGCTAGACCTATTCTTGCAGCACTAGACTGGGTTTTAAGCGTTAGCTTAGTTTTGGATCACGCAGCTCTCTGTCGATAGATCTGAATTTAAAAGATGGCAAGGTTTCTTTGTCGATCCTTGTTTGCAGGACCAACTGTGGTGGGAGTGTGTAGCGGGCCCAGTTCCATATATAAAAAAGGTCTAATATTGGCTGTATTTTAGTACTAGTTTATTTATATGGGTGTGCATCATATTTACATAGGTCGAGATAATAATACATAAAAAGCTGTTCGTTTTACATAATAGCACACGAAGAATGGGTGTAATTATCAGGGCTTTTATGGCCAATCATGTTGTTTATTGTTATTGTTCTCCTTTCGTACATATAACTGGAGTATTTATGTGGAAGGTGAGCTGTCTTTTTCCCGAGATGATTTTATTTTCCGTGTTTATAGACGTAGTCTCCTTTTATGACAGGAGTCTTCTTTCCATTGAGTCGGGATATAACTTTATGTGCATGCGTTAAGTGACACATTTTTTGCATCTTGCCTACTTATAGCTTGTTAAATGCCTAAACGTTTATTGGTTTAGTTGGGGCATGACGCAGATAGGGATAATTAACCTAAAAGGTAGGTATAATCAGTCATACTTGTAATTTCAGCAATTGTAACTCGTTGCAACTGTGTGATCTTACCTAGTGACGTAAATGTTATACCAAAACTTAGTTTCAGTTTTATTTCGATACATTGTAGCGACAGTATTACTCACTATTATGGAATTAAATTACAACATTGAAGCCTATAAATAAATAAAAAAGATTTCACTAATTGCTATCAGTCTACAAATGTTTCCAAATATTCTGAAATGGAGCGGAAACAGATCGGCAAGGTCTTATGAAGATATTTATAAATATTGGGAATCAGAGCCTGCAATCGTTTCTATCGCTTTCTGGCTAGGGACAAGTTTAAGGGTCATCGCCACTTGATTGATTCCATTTATAAGTAATAAAATTTATAAGTCATAAATTGCATCTTATACCTAATACTTATTTAAGTAATGCAGCCAAGTAATTTTTAAAGTTTTGAATTAAGTTTAATTATTAGATCGAGTAATTATTATTTAATTATTGTACTGTGCAATCGTTTTAGCATAGGGCTCTTGTGTTTCCGATTGGTGTTAGGGAAAAGCTACCTCTTTTTATTACATAGGGCAGCCCTGATGAAAGTTACCTGTGAAGCCTTGTACGAATTATAACTATTATGACAAACGTTTTGTTAGTCACGATTGTTGCTAGCAACCATATTTGTGGTTGACTGATTCGGATTGTTTTGTTTTTAATTTACCTTTTAGGGATTTTCGATCCCTAAACGGTACCGCAGGTACCTAATTTATGACCACTACTCATTTGAGGTAAACTAGTATGTATTAATGAATTCATGTATCATTTATTTAGTGAGAAGCACATATTATTTGTGTATGAGTAGATAACTTGACGAATGTATCAGTGGGTAATATTTTTTTTTCAGTAGTATAGTTTGTTTTTGTCCTCAGATTCCCACGAGATGGTGTTAAGGTTCAATAATGCGCCTACAGACAACTATACGGACGATGTGGGATCCAAGACCACTGTGCGTGTATTGAATTCCCAGGTTGGCTGAAATTACAACGATCATTTACAGTAATTAATTGATGGTGGTGATATCCATTTATAAAATTCGCTTTAGATTAAGGCTAATAAACACTGACGTAAAGCGTTCTAATTTTGTAATGTTTTACAAAGCATTTCTGGGAATAAAAGTTATTTGAAATGCCAGTAAGTGTGTGTAAGTGTGTGTGTGTGTGTGTGTGTGTGTAAGTGTGTAAATTGGGGGGTAACAATTTGATTTATTTTTATCCATCCGATTAATGGTTTTGAATTAATATGAATTAAATTACAGGTGGTAACTAAACCGGAGTTCAAGTTTCTAGAAGATCCGTTGTATAAAGGGGTGTCGATTCTAATATGGGACCCTGCGAACTACTCGTCGACGCTGGAGGACTGGTACCACCATCCCGACTATCCACTGTTCCCCGTTTATAAAAAGTTAGTACTACGTCGGGCGCGGATACAGTATTTAGTTTGGGGGGGGATCTTTGTGTAATTGGAGAATTGCAACCACCCCCCTTTATCTGCTGTTTAAGTCTTGCTACGATTCCGTAGTGGAGTCTTAGTGTAACGCGGGCTCTTCACTATGCCATGAACTTATTAGAACCATTGGCTGTGTTTACAAAAAGTGTACAGTGAGTTTTGACGTCTAAGCGTGGTCATAATTTTGTAACGATGGCTCGGGCGCAGCGGCTCGGCGCTTGTGTACGCAACAAGTCTCGTTCGCGGTCCGTGGTCGTAAAGAATTGCGTGGCGAACCCGAGTTTTGAGATTGCTTGCCTAGAGACACAATAACAATACCTAGTTTTAAGTTAGCTGCTTATCACTTATAATTGCCTAGTATCGTTATAGGCCTCGGGTTTCTTAACAATTGTCCATTGCATAACTACTCGTCTCTAACATTATCTTCGTGAATTTTGCATTGTAAATCGCAAATTCTTAGCGGTCTGCATGTTTTCGGCCAGAGGACTGCTAACAGACGGCGATTTATAAAGAAGAATTCACGAAGATAAAAAAAGATTCCTATCTTGCTTTACAGCTTATAAAGATTTTCTATGATTATCTCGACACAGGCTATTGGATCAGAGGAAGAACGCAGATGTCCACTTATTAAACCCCCATGTGTTGTGGGCACTGTGGGCTGTGCTTCAAGACACGTCGCCCTATCGCCTGCGGAGGAATCCCCCTTCATCAGGATTCATCGGTAAGCCAGTTGAAATGACCTTGATACTTTATCTGTGCTATTGCATAGATTAGTGTTGTAACATTATAAATTTGATTTAAAATGGCTCTTTTCAACAGTTTTAAATACCTTCTAAAATGCAATTATTGCGGCTCTACCTCTTTTAATTAGAAAGGCATCCGTTCGGATGTAAAACAGTTTCCTTATATTCACGCCAAGAATCTTGTCAAGAATTAATATCAGATCTTTGAGTAGGGTAGGTATCGGACCCGCTCTTTATCGTATTTCGCATGATATTATGATAACATAGTTTAAAAACTTAAGATTAAATTTTATACTTGCTGTAAAATTTTAAACAATTTGCCTCGGAGCTGCTATGAATATGTAGGCATATTTCGGTTAAGAATTGCAGCTGATTTAGGGACGCAAAATTTAAACAATAATAATGCAATTTGGTACTTCAATTAAGTAGTAATTGGTGCTGACCTATAGAATGTCTTGTTTAAGGGAAGCCTTTCTGGCTCAACCTATTGAATGTCTGAAGAATATTGATGGATTTCCACACTATCGTCCACCGCCTGTATCGGCGAGAGTGTAGTAACGTCTCTGTTGTTTTCAGGTCTATGGTTCGCGCTGCAGCGTTGCGTGCGCGTGCGCGTGTTCGAGTACGTGCCGTCTGCGCGCGCGTCGCGGCGCTGCCACTACCACGCGGCGCGCGCGGACGCCGCGTGCACGCTCGGCGCCTGGCACCCGCTCGCGCACGAGAAGGCGCTCGCCGAGCGCATGCGCGACAACACCGACCTAGACGCCTTCCAGAGAGGCTTCGTTGATATACCAGGATTCACCACTGTTAGTTGCCAGTAATTTTATCGGTTAATAAATGCTGAGAGTGGACCCTATTGGTTGCAATTATGAAGAAATGATGGGATGCAAGTTTCGATCAAAGAATTTAATGGGTATTGAAGTATGTTGCTAATATTTGGACTATATTCACAAATAAAGAGATTTGAGAGATGCGGATTATGTTGGTACCTTCTTTGATCGAAGGTTGCAAGTGTTGCAACTAAGCATGACGCGTGCTTGTGTGCTTGTGACGATTTTTAATTTTTTTTTGTGGCTTATGTTGGCTACAAATTACGACTGTACAAAATTTGACACATCTAAAAGTATTTATGTCGCGCTCATACGTTACGATCATGAGAAGGATGGCAATACAGTTAGTTTAGACACGTTTAGTTGTGTACCAACATAATCAGCATCTTTCAAATCTCTTTATTTGTGAATATTGTTTAAACCAAATAGTAGCAACATACTTACTTCAATATTAGATGTTAGTTTGTGACTAATATTAGTATAAATAAAATAGAGGTAAGTACATACAGAGTAGGTACTTTGTATAGTAAGGACCTGATGTGTCGTGATCTCAAGATGTCTGTCATCAAAATCTTGAATAATGTTTCATATTCAAAGCACGAGATACGATATCCTCAGTGGTGCTCATACGGAAGTGTGTAGTTTCTACGAGTGCCGTTGTGTATATTGTGTTGATATTCGACAGATTTATCGATACGGTTTAGTACTATGTCTGCTGTTAAGTTATGTCCTTGGTAATCTCCGTAGTACGTACAATATATTTTTTTAAATGAGTGTGTCTATATCAGACGCATGCTGCGCGCGATCACTCAGTTTTGACGTTGAAACTTATAGACATAATGTCATAACATGAGTGCTCGGGCAAGGCATGCGAGGCGCACCAATAGCTACGTCCAGATGTGTCACATGCCGCGCGAGGAAAAATTTCCTCGCGAAGTTTGACTTGCCGCATGTCAGGCAAATGCGCGTCCTGCCAACCAAACTATGCCAAACTAGGCGAGGCAAATGACAGCGCTCAGGTGACTGAGCGCTGTCATTAGTTGTAGTTTGTCATGTCATCGTTTTGCATAGTCATCAGACAGAACGATGTCAAACGTGTCAAACTGATTCCTCGGCTATACCTTTCTCTGTCTAGAGTCTCAGTTGCCTCGCCATTTGCCTCGCGCGGCATGCGAATAGATGTGTCCGTATGGCGCGCATGCCTCACCCGAGCACTCGTATTATGACATTACGTCTATGCGTTCCGACGTCAAAAGTGAGTGCTCGCGCGAGGCATGCGCCTGATGAAGACGCCGCCATTGAGGCAAACGTCGTGCTTCGCGAGGCATGTGGGTGAGCAGCCTCGCACAGCATGTGTATGTGGTAGACACGTCTAATGAATATGAGTAAAAATAAACTGAATATAGGTACAATAATCTGAAGTCTTCCTAAATGTAAAGTTAAGGTGCCTGGAATTGATCGATTGTTTAAATAAACCTATAAGTACAATATAGGAAACGAATAATTTGTTCTTACAATTTCCTTTTAATTTATGGAAATAAAATTACCCACTATGTCTTAAGGAAAACAGAGGTACCTGTGTTGATGTCTACTAAAACTTAAGATTAATTAAAATGGCTGTGCAGACTTCTTTGTTTATTTATTGTTTTGTTGTGCATGCAGTACGCATATAGATAGACACCTTCATACCTACATATACCGATGTATGTATGCATTGTATGTATAGGTTAATGTAAAATAGTGCGTAGACACGTCACAGTAAATATACCATTATGTTAACAAAATGAGTTTCATTAAGGCCGGGGCCCACTGCACGGCGCAGGACGGCACGGAAAAGCTTTGTAAGCGCTAATGATTTTTAACCCTATTTTAATACCCCCTCCCCCTTGCACTTAAATCTCGTTTATGTCAACACGAAGAGACTAGAGCATACCGCGGCAGGCTTCAGCATGTTTGGTACAGACGCAAGTGAGGGTGGCGCGGTGCGGGGAAGGGGCGGTTCACGAAGTTCCTTCGGCATGTCACGGGATCCTTCGGCATGCCACAGGATGCTTTGGCATGCCGAAGGATCCTTGAGTGTCCCTCGGCGTTCTAATGAATACTTTGCCGTGCCGTCCAGCGCCGTGCCGCGCAGTGAGCGCCGGCCTTTAACTTGATACGCATAAGCGTTCCTTCAGGAAATGAATTCATATCACCGTTTTATGTGATTCAGGTAAGGCCATGTCGACCATGAGGTGCCCTTGTTCATCTCGTATTTTTAGCGATTTGCCGGCGTACAGCGGCCGCGCCCGCTGCCGGAATACTGATGGGAGCTGCCACTGCGCGCTCGCTGCCTGCTTCTGCTTATTGATTCTGCGCGGGCGCGCGGAATTAGCGCGCCGTGTGTTGAGAGGCGGCGCGCTCGACTTCCAGCGGCCTTGCCCTGCCTCGGCTGCTCAACCCTGCCGATTATCGTCCATCCGATATCTTATAGCCACTGTTCTGAATGCAAAAAATCTCGATCAGTCGTTGACCAGCAGTACAACTAACGAAGGATCACGCGATACATCGCCAGCGGCTCGCTTTTCGCTTTTTTATGTAAAGCGTGTGTCGCGACCAGTGGTCGAGTCGTGTCCATCACTTCCTCCTTCGTTGTGTATCACCATCGCTTCGTACAAAGTCCGCGAACTACAACACATGAATCTTAAGCGCTTCGTAACACAATGTTTATATTCCGCACGCTTTGTACCAAATAGCGCACATTTTAATAATGAAACTTGAATACTTTAATTGAAATTACGCTAAAGAACAAATTTTCCTTGTGTGGCGTACTTTGACACTTGATGTTTGGCCGGTGCGTCGGTCATTGGCTGTTTTTCGACTGCACGGCACGGCACCGGCGGCGGCAACGGCAACGGCTGTCAGTGAAGGCGGTGCCGTTCTACGCTTTTCCACTAGCCGGCATTTTGGCAGTTGTCAGTCTTTGTCGCGTCATTGGCACAGACTAATAAGAGAACAAGTCTTTGGTCAGTAGGTATAGAGTAGTACCTATAAATAGGTGCGTAGTGTTAATATTATGCTCTTTGGGCAGTATTGACGGCACACACAGAACATGGTCTCCTCCTTTTTAATACTAGGGTTGCCATGCCACCCCTACTATATTTATTATAATGAGTGTCTCAAAAGTACGAAATAACTATACGTAACTATAATAGTTTCCGAGTTACAGGCCTTCGAACATTTGTGACAACATCCGTGTGGCAGCCTTAGAACATATCAAATGGATTAGGCACCTGTGTAAACAGCATGCAGGAGTAGCAACCACTAATATTCAAGAAATAGTTTTACAACATTGCACAATTTTTTTTTGAGACATTATAGTTTTTCAAACTTGGCGGGAAAAATATTTGAAAAGTACTCGAATTTAAAGAATTTTTGATACTATCCAATTCTATTCTCGATACTGCTTCAAACCCCAATTTTATTTCGTACTTTTGAGACACCTTGTAGTAGTAGAGTATAGAAGCACCATGATTATTTATATTTATTTATGAAATTTCAAGTACTCCATTAGCAATAATCTTGGTCGTTTTCATTAGCAAGATCAATGGTGTTGGCTTGTTGTGAATTTGAGAATGTAAATGTTCTTTTTGTATAGGTAATATAAACTTCATGCTACCTAACTTCAGTTAAGACTGGCTACTTTCATTATAAATAAAAAGTATAGGTAGGCGTCAGTGCCTTCTGTCACGATACTTTATTATTATTCTAGTGTCATGTCAGTTTACTTTTATATTAATGTAGGTATTTTTCTATAACAATATTTAAAAAATCCTGGTCTTCTTTACCATGGCTGTCGGATGATGGGGTACAGGATATTCACGGGGCATATGCAATCACAAAGCTTCGGTGTAAACGCAGGAGGCTGGTGCATTAGCAACTAATAATGGTGATGGCGATATTAATGACGCTGAATCTGATTATGAAGACTTATGAAGACTATGCTTCGCTATAATTGGTACATATACCTACGTGTTTGCTTATATGGAAATTTGTAAAATAAAATTCATATTGTCTACGTATTATATATTTTTTTAAAGCCTTGTCCCGTATTGGTTCGCAGGGATTTCTAAGAGTCTCTCACATTTACTTATTTTCTGATAATGTCACCTAAAAGATTTTAATTCTCAAATATCGTTAATAAATAGAATATCCAATCTTGCGTTGTTCCTTCTTCAACATTATCATAACTCGTCTTGAGAAACTCAAAAATTAATTTTTTTTATTTCGATGGTTTTGCCCCACCTCCACCCATCGACATTATAATTTCATAAATTCTTTTCCTTCACATCAATGAGAGTTACTACTTTTTTTCTAAGTCTATGGATAGGATGCGCGCGACCCCCACTTGGCGTCGTCGTATCGCGCACACGCACACTGCTAAGGTTACATAGATATGCAAAACACCTACATGTGCAAGTTGCCGGCCGGCGAGGAGTGGGAAGCTTGCTGTCCCGGCACGGCACCCATAGATATAGACCACCCCATAGAGATAGAAGAGACCACCCCATAGAGGTAGAAGATTACCATCCATCGACAACATTTATTTATTTTATTGCTTCAGTAGTTTAAATCAAGGTCCTTCGGGGGCTTGGAAAGTTTCGGGTTCCGATATCCTCAAGAACTGACACATTTTGTAGCTTGTTTATGAAAAACCTGATGATGAAAAATACATACTTCCAAATATTATTGATTCTATGCGTCACTAGTTTGTGCATTTACTGTTCTTATTATCCTGAAGATAAACCTCTTTCATAGACACAAAATTGCTCGCTATCTTTATGCTCTTTGTAGTGTCATCTAATAACTGTTTAATCTGTGGTGCCGGCGACGGCGCCGGCGGGAGTCATCGCCGTGCCGTCGCCGTCGCCGGTCAGTGGAAAAACGTGTAGTACATGTTCATACATTTATGCTTCACTGACAGCCGTTGCCGTTGCCGCCGCCGGTGCCGTGCCGTGCAGTCGAAAAACAGCCATTGGCTCGTATTTCGCGGAATAGTGCAATGATGTGTGCACAATGCGCTACGTGCCTACATCCCGGCGTAGTAAGGCACTAGGTATTCTGTAAACTGTGAAGGTAATGCTGTCACTGTACTAGGAAGCGCTGGATGCGTGCCTAGTGCTCCCGGCCCTGGCCGCGGTCCAGCGATAGCTAAGACAGTGCCTCCGCGTGCTCAATATTATTATTCCCTCAAGGTTTCTGTATAATATGGTATATTACCTTCATGGTCGAGTCTCTACGCAACTCAAATTTGAGAGCTACTTAACTTTGTGGCGCCATACAAAAATCGACAGTTAACGACGTCTCCAACCGCTAAATTGGCGCGTCTACTTCAGGCGCATGCTGCGCTCGAGCACTCAGTATTGACGTCGGAACCCATAGACATACCTAATGTCATAACATGAGTGCTGATGCAGGCGAGGCATGTGAAGCATTCTGGACGCCCCAATTGGGACTTAACATTTGACTAGCTTTTGAGTTTTTGACCGTAGGAGTACCTGCTTCTGCAGGTGCTAAGGCTATTTAAATAATGTAACCCTCTTATCTTGTTATGCACAATTAGTCCAACCTTTTTATGAGTGCAGGCAGAAGTTCCGAGAAAATTCAAGCTCAATTATCCATGATCTCAGCGCGAGAGGACCGGTTCATTTCACCGTTACTGTTTACCGATGACTCAGCTCGTCATGATATTGAATGACTTTAGTCGATATATGTTTATCTAATTACTTATTGCTTGCGCCCGTAATTCGCATACCCGGACAATTTGTTTGGCTCGTTCGTACTTTTATCACTAATCAACTACGGAAATGTGTAAAAAAACGAAATCCGAACAAAACAGATTAGTTGCTTTCGCCCCCCGTTTGTAATAGCAGCCCTGTAGACATATAACACCATGTTTACTTACCTATTTGTACTCCGGGTTATAATGTAAAATTTAATTATCTTCCTAGAAAGACTTAATCATTTTATACATTACACATTATAAAATTATGATATTATGAACACGAGGTACGGAACTGACATTAATTATAATAAGTACGGTATCTGGCATGTCAAGTAATGTCAACTACTAGTATTTACCATGGCTGCCCTTGGCTGTGTACGAAGGTTTCAAAGCTTTGTTACCTGGCGAGCGCATCTCATAATGAATAATCAAGATGGATATGAAATTATGCGTCACCGCCATTTAAAGTCTCTAATGGAAACCGTTATTTTTTCTATATACGTATATATGGTAGCTGTTATGGTGATTTATTACCTAAACACCTGCTTACCATGTTTATGATTATTATTTACCTTGTACTGACCAACAGTAGAAAAGGGAAATGGGTAAATTTCACCCATTTCCCTTTTACTCTGACCGTCTGTTTCGTTCGTTCGTGATTTTGACACTATTTTACTATAGAAATGTGTCAAAATGCAAAATTCGAAGCCCAAACGAAACGATCTATTGTTTTCGTACCGGGTTTGTAATAGCTCCTCAGTCTACCTACATCCTATTTCCTATTAGTTTACAACTGGATATCCGGGAACAGAGTTATAGGTACATATACCTACTAGGTATAGTTATATGTTGGTGGAAACCTACTTCCTTCTAATATTTAATAATTAAAAAAATCCCATAACGTGTGCTCGAAGCTTGGTCACTAATTGGGTCGAGAATGATTCATTATGGTTCAATTGTTCTGAATCATTTCAAATTTTTAGTTTCACATTGACGCACGAGCATGTTGTTTGGTTTCATTAATTATCTACAATAAACACTTGTTTACTGATTTTAGAGCACGGGTGTACCGTCACACGGCCACTTCTAGGGAACAATAAACCGCAATTCCCATATAATTTATATGAATTGCGGCTAACATGATTATGATTGCTGTAGCAAGGGATTTTTCTATAAACAAATTACCATATATGTAGACCCGGCTAAAGGGGAATAACTAATGAAATTAGTATAGTCCAAGTCCAAAGGGTTTAAAATGGTGACATTACGCAAAATTGTTGACGAATCCGTTAGCCCATATGCTTTATAAAATAGGTATACCGTATTAAACTTTAGACCGTCTTTGTACAACGGATAACTCACAGATACTAGGTACCTACCTATGTGAAATCTATACCAAAATACTGCTTCAGACAATTTAAACTTTTAAAATTTAGACATGAAGTAGTTATTGAATTTTATGCTACAATTTCCCTTTTTAGATTATTCGTACTATTTGGGTTTTTTTTTGGGTCTAGACCCGCCACACCTGCCACTGTTATAATATGTTACCTGTAACCTATTGTAAGCCAGGTCGACAGTGGTGTCCAACGATGACACCGAGTTTTGACCCTCGACGAGTCCCGGGGAAAAGCTTAATCTAGGGAATTTAATTGTCTTGGACGAATTTATCAAAAGAAACATCGTAGATTTTTTTATTTTAAACGAAATAACTACTTAGTACTTTATAGAATAGATTAATTATTTCCGGAGTATTTCCCCGTTGACATTCTTAAAATGTTTGTCTCACTAAAGTCACATTAAACATGTGGTATTCAATCATTCATTTATTAATCACATTCCTGGTATATTCAGGACGTCTTCCAGTTTTTGAGCTAATCAATCATGTGAATAATCAGAAGCGACGTATTCCCCGTACCTATGTGGTGCCCCGATTATTATAATAGACTCAATAATACTTACTGTGTTTTAGAATACTTAGTAGGTACAGTCGGCAACATATTAAAATATTGTGAAAATCAAGAAATGTAGTGGATTTGATGCAAAATAAAAGTTTGCAAGCGATTTGAAGAACTAAGAAGTTTCAGCGATTTATGTCGTTACCTTATATTAATTACTCATTTACCTAACTATATCTATAACATATTGGTTGCGGTTAACGTACCCACTAGCAGCATTGTTGATTTTTAACAAACGCATTACTAGTACCGAGGTAGTCCTGTTAGCCCTTCCAACTAAGCTAAATGGATAGGATGGGAATCGAACTCGGAATCTTTCGGTAGGTAAGGTAGCGAGATGTTGGTGGTTGGCTCCTCTAACCATTAGGTACCTAGTCTATGGGCGCTTATTTCATATTTTCCTCGTGAGTTACTACAAAAAGCGGAACTTGATTTTATCTGCTTGAAGCTAAATCAGTTTGAGGAAAAATTAGTAGTAGGGAAGTACCTACTTATGCAATTCATTCAGAATAAAGTTACCTCATACATTGGAATGTGGATTTACTAGTCAGACAGTGAAACCGGTATTTCTGTACAAAGTCTATGTTGTTTACGATATTTTGCGGTAGGCACGACTATCTATCTTCTATAAAATATATTAAAACTAGCTTTTGCCCGTGACTTCGTCTGCGCATTTGTCCCACGGGAACATAATATCGGGATAAAAAGTATCCTATTGTTAATCCAGGTTATAAACTATCTGTGTTTCAAATTTCATCCAAATCCGTTCAGTAGTTTTTGCGTGATTGAGTAACAAACATTCATCCATCCATCCAAACTTTCACATTTATAATATAAGTGGGAAAATTGCCGTGCCTTAGTTTCGCAAAAACCCTAAAATGACTCGACCGATATGTTTTTTTTTTTGGTTCGCCTCGTTACTGGGTCGGTTTAGCAATAAAGAAAATAAGGATACACCCAAAGGAACAGCCGAAATATCTAAATTGGTAAGTTTGTATGGGAATTGTCACTTCGGATTATTATTTTTAACTGGTACCAAGTTCACCAGGTCATCTAGTCGCCCTAGCTTTAAGGAACTATTACCTGTATTCTATTGTATCGTAAAATACTCCAGTGACTCTTCCATGATGGCGCTTGATAGTTTTATTAGGAGTATTCATCGGCGATGATGCTGTGTCGAGTGATAGCGGACGCAATCTGTTCAAATTGGGCCCACGCTTCAAGAATAGGCACTAAGAATGACTCATCCGTCCCAAATTGATTGCTCTCGAGGATGTGTGTTGTGCATGATATTAAGAAATGAGTATAAAGGACCGACCTACTTGCATTTCGTGTGCTTTACTTCGAATTTTAATTTGCCGAAATTAATCCACTGGGCGTCTGTTAAAGTCATTAAAGTTGTGTCTTCGAATCTTGCCAAAGTTAAAAGAGTGTTAAGAGATACTGGTCAGAGGTAGCTATTCTTTCTCTTTAAATAAAGGTATGCTATAAAAGATTGAGCAGGATTATCCACTGTGAACATTCAGCCCTTCCGTCAGTTTTATGTTGATATAAATTAATGGGTAATATTTTTCCTCATTTTAAATTAATTAGAAATACCTATGTTTTTGTGACATGTGCGTAACTTTACTTTAGGAAATCCAGTTCTGTCAACGATCATTTGGGTTCTGTTAGATGAGTCACTTATTTTTTAAGCTGCGCTGGTTCACATGTGTAGTGACATGTGACTTGAAAATATCAGTCCTTGTTTTGCGTATGATATTTATCGATTCGAATGGAAACGTACCTTCCTTAGCAAAAATAATAACCTACCCTGGTAGGCTTAAACGATTTTCTTATTTAAAAAAATATATCACTTTAGACGCAAATTTGCGGCGATAAACTTGAATATGTACCTTTACATATATGCTGAATATGTCTGCCACAAGCAGAGGTTCCCAGTAGATTTGCTTCGGTAAGTAGGTACCTACCAGAAAATCAGGAAAAAACATTTCACTTAAAATGTCCAGTCATAGGTTTAACCGACGTGTCAAGATCATGAAGACAATGCAATTCTTTAAAATAATAAATAATAATGATTACTGTACCAAAACTAATTTAAGGAAAAAGTTCACCTAAATTAATCATCATAGGTATCATTATATCAAATCACATTATGCAGGATGACCTGAATACTAATGAATGTAGGCAATTTTTTTTTTTAAGTTACATATCCTACGTACTTACCTCATTTTGTTTTACCTTAAAGAGTTGCGTTTCTATTAACTAAAAATATTGCCTTCTTACTCATACTGCAGGAGCATTATCAGCAATAGATAGGTTTAATAAGTCAAGTTTCGTGTGTGTATCTACCAATAAAATCAACGCTTGTTTTACTGTTACTTACTAAATTAACGTTAGTAAGGAGTTTACATTAGCAAAGGAAACTATGAATGAACTAGGTACCACACGACTCACTAATGCAAACAAGTGATACGATGCATCTCCTGTTAAAACTCACTAACGGCAGCATGAATCACGTCGACACCCCGCTCACCATCCGCTCTTTTATGTAACACTACTGTTACTGACTGTACAGTTAAGCTAAACGTAATGCGCCAGCTTTGTTTCAGCAATACACCACTGAAAACAACACAAAATGCCTTTGTGAAGGTTTCGAGGTCATTCTTGACTCGGTATGCTTGGATTAACTGTGCATTGCGCACACCGATCTAACGAATGACGACCATGAATCTTCACGGTTACATTTACAAGTAAATGTCTGTAATAAAAGGTACTTATCGGACCGGTAGCAAAAAGACGTAGGTACTAAGGGCCTCCGCAGACTAGCTACTTTTAGCATCGGCGATCGGCGATTTTGATGCTGCCTCTCGCTCGTTCGCGCTCGAAGAAACGCGACGCACCATCGATACGTGACAAAATCGCCGGTCGCCGATGCTAAAAGTAGCTAGTCTGCGGAGGCCCTAACTGCGAGGTGTGACGACCGCGTGGCGTAGTGGTTTGAAAGTTGGCCGCTCGGCTCACTGCATCGGGTTGGATTACCACCAGAGGCAAATTTCTAAAACGGCCTTTTCATAATTGGCGCTGGTCTGGTTGTCGCTGGGATCACACTCAGTCCATTTTATGGTAGCCATGGTACAAGCGTTGCTTAGTTTGTTGCATAGAGACGGTGTATAAATCTTTAGTTAACATGGCCATCGTTCAATTTCTTGATGACTTCTACACTTGGTCTAGTGGTAATCTTTGCATTTAATCGTTTTGTAAACAGCTTATCCTAACTGAATAATTACGATGGAAATTCTCTGATTGATTGTACGGAATACCTACTCACGCGATACTTGGATTATCGAGCCACGATGAGCTATCACCGCTTCCGTGAGGAAATCAATCTGAATATCTACGTGTAAGCACGTGTCTTACTTAGCTTATATGATAATTATACAGATCCTTTAGAAAATCATACTTGAATAGGTGCCTACAAAATACGTGTATTGCAGATAGTAGCGTTCACTAGCTGTTTCGTATTCGCATAAAGGTTTTTAATATTGAATGCATCTAAGTAATATGTCTGTTTTACGAGGTTGTAAATAAAATACAGATTTACTTTAATGGTATTTGGAATTTACTGGCCTTGCGATAAGAAAATATTTTTTAAGTTATAAACCATCGCGATGTTTCAAGCATTCACGGCACACCATCGATTTGAATTCGAATCGGAGACGCTGCATTACTACTATCGTTCGTTTTACGGCCGCATCGCAAGTTAACATAAATTACTATACATTTACCCAGTTACACTCACACTCAAATATGGATGGAATGTTCGCTCCTACTGTTTATTGTACGTACAACAACATTAAAAAATAAACAGATCTTGAGGTTGTTTAAAAAGGGTGTGGAACATCACGTTTTGAAATTAGAATAGTGTAATTTGTTGAACGAAAGTTGGGGCACTAAATCGGTTGTAATGAGCGAAGTTGCGAGTTGAAAAAACCTTTGAATCGTGCTGGAATTTGGAACTTTTTTTGTTTTGTGCGACCGTTGACTAATACAATGGGTTCGGATACCGATGCTCAATATATCTAACTTAACAAAGATTACTTTCATTCCGATTGTGAACCTATTTTTAATAAAACGGCTGTTTTTACCAGCCATTGAAGTCGTTCATGAATACCTAACGATTACAGATTCGCCAGGAGTAGCACCCATAGGATTTATGTTGGAACCTTTCGAAGAAGTTATCAGAATTACTAAGTAGGTATTAACAGGTTTTAGCATGGTGGCAAGCCACGTGTCCTACGAGCAACGTATTTACAACTCAGTTTATTCATACGAATGCATCTGAACTGTAAGCCGGCTGAAAAATTGGAGTTTGTCCACGCGCAGCTAGACAACCCTATCGAAAACAGTAGGTAGAATAAACGAAAGGTAATCTCTTCTTCCTAGCCTTATCTCATTACGAGGGGTCGGCTTTCAGTCTACTCTGATTTGGCTGATCACCGATATTTACACGCAGCGATTGCCATCTGCCCTCCGAGACCCAACTAGTGGGACTATCGGCAACCTAAGGGTAAGACCATTTTTTGTCAGATGTTTCAGGTACCTCAATCAATACCTAAAAAAATAATTGTGGAGGAGTCCAAGCGGAAACAGAACTAGATGAAGACCAAAAGATCTTGGGATCTACGAGATACAAAGAATAGCCGTTAGAGACTGGACACACAGCAAAATACAGAGAAAAGATGAAGGCACAGCTTAGGCCTATATATCTGAAGTGGAGCCATGTCTTTTTTTATTACTTTTTTTGAGACAATCTAAATGAAGGTTCTGGTAAGTAAAACGAGTGCCTACTTATTATTATTAAATGAAAACCAGTTCAAACGATGTATAGAGAGTATTCTTATCTTGAGTCATGCTTAAATAAATTAAGGTAAGTATTCTGAAATTGAGTTGTTTGCAATATCAATTGTCGTTGTACAATTATTTAAAGTGGTGGCGAATGTTTTCGTAGGTACCGGAAAGGTCGTCGCCGTTATTGCGGGCGGGGCGGGGCGGCCGCGGCGGCCGGTGAATCGCATTGGTTCCATCTTTGGTTCCGTTCGATCATTGCAATCAATCGCATAGACGCGGTTGCGAAATGGCTGCCTTTAGTACCTATTGCTATATTTATTTGGAGTACTGGTAGAATCGTAAGGGTCAAATCTTTTGGCAGATCATTCTTACGAAAAAAGGCGGAAACCTACCGCGGCGCACGCAATTTTCTTGTGCGGTGGGGTCCCCGCTTTAATGTGGTAATAAAACCCCTCTGCAAGTTGAAATTATAAACTTTTAATAGGAACCTACCTAAATTAGTACTTACACTTCTACTTACTCCACATTGGGTAGGTCCCAAGCTCCAAATACTAATTTTTTTAATTAATTTTACCCGTAATACCTAGTGCGAAAAATTAGTTGCTAGCTATTTGATAAAATTGAAATATTTAATTTGGATACAATGTACGTCACATTGTATCCACATAAATAAAAAAAATGCCATCAATTTTATTTTTATTGAAAGAGCCAGGTAAATTGCTGTTCTGAAAAGGATTTACTTGATATTTCATGAATTGAAAATATTTTAAACAAAATTGAATGCTGGCAGTAGGGATTTATTTCAATACTGTCTTTTAAATAATATTATAAAAACAACAACTTTATTATGAAACTACTTAAGTACCTAAAAAAACGTAAAATTGGCAGTAGTAGATTAAAACAAAATGTTACGTTAAATTAAATAAAAAGTTTATCTTTTCTTAGTTTCCAAAGCCTCAGTATTCTCGCGTTCAGTGCTATCAATACCTACTATTAATTACATACTCACTAAAAAGAGCTTTGCATCGACGATGTACTTGATTATTATTACCGGGACCGGGGCTACTATATTTTCTTCCACTATACATATATTGAATAAGACACTTTTGCAATGTGCAGCAGTCACAATGTCTTAAGCTGCGCTAAATATAACATGATGCCTTTTACCTCCTTCTTGATATCGTCTGCTTACAACACGAGCCGTGTCATCACAGCGTTATCAGCTCCGTGTAGATCAATTAACCAATGACATCAGTGAGAGAGCCAGATAGTTAAAGTGTCACAGGAGATGTGACACGCGACCGTTGAGAAACGCAGGAACTTAGTAATTAACGGCTTTTATTAAATCAGTAATTACGATATAAAACAATTATCAACTGTGTGAGGCACGTTTTTGTGTCCCTTGAACGGGTTATGTAGGTAATTCTATTCCTACCATGAACTATAAAATTTTATGAATATATCGGAATTCTTTACAAAATCAATCACAGATTATTATTCAGTCTAAATACATTGTTAAGACGATACAAGAAAAAAATGAATTTTAGTTTCGGGGTGTGGCTAGCGTCGCGTGAGCTGCCGAAGGATATATCCCTCTCGCTTAGCTAGGACAGAACAGCTATGGAGTAGACTATAGTATAGTTATTTTTTGAAGGAACAATATTGTTTAATTCGTACAATTAAAATAATATGTCCCAGTGCACCTTTTAAAATAGATGTAATGGATGAAAATATTAAAATATATTTTTTTCGTTTTATATGGGATTTTTATGTCGAGTGTATTTGAAAAAAATAATTTAATTTCTATGTTGTTTTTATTGCTGAAGACAAAGTAAGTCAAAAGAAGACAAACGATACCTACAATATGCTGATAGATACGTATAACAATATTTCGATCGTATAATAGCCTATAACCAGCGGACGATCCAGACGCGTCCAACGATATCTCATTAGTCAAATTATTATGATAAAAATAGTTTGGACGTTATACGGGAGCAGATGAACATACATACATATCGGTCAAAATCATAACCCTCCGCCCACCGTAGTCGGGTAAAAATGTACATACTCTGTGTCAGTGACTGACTGCCGGATATGAGTATCTTTTTCATGTTTCGTAGGCAAAGGAATACTTTGGTACTTAACTTCGATGCCGATCATGAAGTCATCAGCGGTGTCTTAATATTTTTTTTTACCATATTTAATATTTTTTTTAATTTAATTTTCAGTTTTTATTAATTTTATTGATTTAACCATGCATTTATTTTTTGTTTATCTTTTTATCTTTATTTTTTTATCTATCAAAATCACCCTTAGACTGGTTACCGCCACAGGTGACAAGAGGGCTGGCTCTTTCCTAGCTCAAAAAATTAGCTTGACAACAGGAACAGCTTGAATACAGGGAGGACATGCAGCCAGTATCCCACGCGGACGGTATTTGTTTAATTAGGGGTAGGTTTTTATTTTATTGTATTTTATTTTAATTTATGTTATATTATATTGTATTTTAATGATAAAACATAAAAATATATTTTTTTTTTTTTTTAATTTAATTTTACTTTTATTTATTGTTTTATATTTATTGTGAAATTATAATAATTTTAATAATCAATATTGGACTATGTCTGAAACAAATACATTGAATTGAATAATTTAAATACAAAAATTATCACATTAACTCGTTAAATCACGGTTTACACCCGCTAGAACGAAAAAGATCCTAACATGGTAGGTAGGACCTGAGGGTTGGCCAGTTAATTACTTAAAATACACTATATTTATTTCAAGAAAACATTCATAAGATCTGAAGGCGTCGGACTCGCACATAAAGGGTTCCGTACCACCGTAGAATAAACACATCAAAAATATCAAGTTTGAGACTTGATATTTATTTTTAAATGTTATTATATTTAAGTATTTGTTCTGCACCGGCAACAGAAATACACATTCAGTGAAAATTTCAACTCTCTACCTGTTACGGTTCGTGAGATACAGCCCGCGCTGACAGACGGACAGACAGACAGACGGACAGCGTAGGCCTAGTAATAGGGTCCCGTTAGCACCCTTTGGAACCCTAAAAAGTAGCCTATGTTCTCCGCCAAGACCCAGTCTATCTCCATACCAAAATTCATCAACATTGGTTCAGCGGTTTAGCCGTGAAAAGGTAACAGACAGAGTTACTTTCGTTTATAATATAATAGATTGAATAGGACGGACAAACATTTTCCTATCCATATCTGTAATTTTATTTTTTACGATAATTTATTGATGTATGATATATTTATTACTTGCCCATCCATACCTACAACAAACGCAATAAAGCGACTCCATTGTTTTGACAAGCAATGTATTCCCACTGTCGGCCCAAGACCATGCTGCAAGTATATAACAGTAAGCGAAATAGGGAGTTTTTACAGAAATGACACGAATAACTATGAAATGACAAGAGATGACAAGAGATGACACAAAATGACAAGAGATGAAAAGAAATTACACAAGACAAGGAAAAGCAAACGAAAATCACGCTGCAGTGCAGGTCGTAGGTTCGATTCCTGCCCAGGACATGCATTTGTGTGCATGAACATGTCCGCATGTCCCGAGTCTAGGTGTAATTAAGTGTATATTTAGTTTGTATTTACAAACAAAAAGTAGTATATGTAGTAATATCAGTTATCTGGTTTCCATAGTACAAGCTCTGCTTAGTTTGGGATCAGGTAGTCATGTGTAAAATAATTTCCAAGGATATTTATTTATTTATCATAGGCGTCGGCGGACTGTAAATACTGTACTGTACCTGTAATGTGGCACGACCGTAATATTTTTTCGTAATATTTTTTAAAAAATCATTCACAGGTCCGACGTCGAACAAGTCCGACTGGACACCAAAGACTACTATTACCGGAAATAGACTGGCAACTCATTTATTTTTTATTCAACATGCGCCCCCTGGTATTCAGATGGGATACTAAAACTGCTATATATAGCTATATAGATAGCTAGACAGGGTACTAGTTACAAGCTTAGTAGTTAATGTAATAAGTTCTATTTACCACAAAAATTGAACTTATTACATTTTAAATAGAATCCATTAACATAAAGTTTTTCATAGTGATTAAAAATCCATGAGAATACTAAAGTTCCAAAAGATAACAAAAACAAAGGAATAAATAAAACGAGTTGAAACATTTTAAGCACTTTATTTCAATACATAACTAAAACATAATTAGTTAAACATCAGTCTCGTTGCAATAATAAAAACCTACACGTCTCCTAACATAGTATCTTCTACACTGAGCACTCAATTATCAATTATCAACAATTATCGATCCAAACTCACTTAGACGAAAGGGCCTATGCACAGCAGCTCACAGTAGGTAGAAATGCTCAAAAAGCAAATCAAGAAGATGTTCACAGCGGCGCGTAGGAACTGATGCTCAACTCAACGGGACGGCAGTAACTAGATGTAGATTACGTTAATACGGCGGAAGGAACAGATGCTCAGCTCAGCGTGGTTAACATACAGAAAAGACAGAAAATAAAATACCGTTATCACAATAAAATTTAGCACGTTTCGAAATTACTATCAACAAATGTCCTGTTCAAGTGCCATATCAAACAGAGAATCTACCCGACATATAAAAAGTTACAAAAACCTGTTCGTTCGTTTAATTTATTTCAAAATAAGTAAAGAAGTAGATGAAAATAAATAATGTATTTAGATATCTCGTTATTTTGCTCTTCGTATATCAGAAAACAGTAAATGTTGTTTTATAATAAAGTCTCCTTCTTAGAATTAGGTAGGCATTAAATAACGACAAAATTGTGTTTGTTCTGAAAGCAAAAATGTATTTCTATAAAATTACATTTTATCTATTTACATAGCAGAAGATTAACTGAAAAACACTCACCTGAAAGCAAAAAAAACAACATTTAATGTCCTTATCTAAGCCTATGAAAATAACTGAATATAAACGTAAAAATCAATTAAATAATTATTCTTTCTCGTATGTCACCATTTGACACATTTCTGAAAACCATAGCCTTTGCCGATGTCTCGGCAAAGACAAAGGTTAAGAAAAATAGGTTTTCTTTACATATATTTTTTTTATTTCAATATCTTCCTAGCATTTATTACTTTATTTTATAGTGGCAACACAGCGTATTTTAATATTTCATTTGTCTCCCAGGTGGCGCTTTTTCTTGATAATATGTTCTAAGTTGCCATAGCATGCTGGACACTGACAATACAAAGTTAGAGAGAGACATGGTTAGTTCAAGTACTTAAAATGTGAGATGGCGATATTGTGCGCGCGCTCGGAATTAAACAACGTAAGCGCCAAACCACATTTTCTTGAATTAAAAAAAAACTACTTCATGAATTAAAATATGGTTGAAGGGTAGTTTAGATATCATTATTTGCTATGTTTTAGAATTAATTTCGTGATCTAAATCGTAAAAACATCGTGGTAGCAAGGAAAATTGTAAATAATTAGAGCTCATTTCATATTTTTTTTTTATCGAGAAAATTTCATCAAATCGTGATTTGGATTTAAAGATACTCATGATAATATAGTCAAAAATCATACATTTAAATATAAGATTCCTAGTCCACATACTTACTTAAAGAAAAAGTAGAATAGAAAATCAACCAAATTTCGAACCCTCATCTTAAGCACTTTTATTTTTACATCCATAGTATAATTTATTGATTGAGGCGCTTCTTTGCGGAAATCCATTGTAAAATAATTTGAGGGAAGGACCCACCACTCACCCTCGGCTCAATGTCCAAAATACATACATATACCTACCTACCTACTCACGCCTGTATCCCTCAGAGGTAGGCAGAGACTACTGATTGCCACATATATTTACACATTCTATATTGCTACACCTCTTTTTCTTCATCCACATTCATACATATTCTCTTGCACTGCCGTACGTCGGTTGAGGGTGCTACGGACTTGACCTTTCTGGAAAAGACCATTAATCTGTACGTGAAAAGTTCTCCTTGGGCATCTCTTCCATACCTCTTCCGACGCATCCATTTACTACGCTCCGTAAAAAAAAAGATTATTGATATAAAGCAGGTTATTTGTTATTTCTATTTATGATCTACTGTTCGGGATGCTCTCCTGATGCAGGTCAGCTTGCTCGCTGATTAAGTTCGTGCATGGTAGCATTAGCTGTGTCTGAAAACGATTTATTAGGAACACATAAACTGAATCATTTATGGAGGACTCATTTGTGGAAAGGGCTGTAAAACAATGGGTATGGGGAGCCGGGGTGGCTTGAATCACCGACCTCCAGTTTGCCGTATCAGGGTCAACTGTGGCCTGACTTATTCGACAAAGCTTTCCTAGAACTACTCGTTTTATGAGCTTGCCTTGAGAATTATCCACATTTTTCATGGAACCTTGAATTTACGAATGAATAAAATCTCGGATTTAAAGTAGATTGGATTTTCAATGAGTAAAGGTAGGTAATAAACAGTTGGTATGTAAATAGTATTTTCAGTTGATTCATTTCGTAATACACAGAAGTACAGTACCTAATAGGGTATGTATCTTTCCTTATGAAACACAATTATGCTAACAGACTTAACTTGAACCTGGGTTAAGCCAGATGACATAGGAAACAATGCCGCAACAGACGAGGAAACTTGGCACCGCATCAAAGGCGGCTGGACGCGACCGGCGGCCACGCGCCGGGCCGTCACCCCCCCGCCCCAGGGTACCCACCACCCTCGGCTTTACTCACCGCACAATGGCTTTGTCATCACAGAAAGGTTTTTCGAAGGTCACTATTGTCATACGAGTTAATAACACCAGGTACCTACCCTATTGCTCGTTGATATTGGCTGATTACTGGGAAAGTCGGTAAAGGTGACTAAAAAATAGGTGGAACGTTGCGGTTGTTACACAATGAAACACAATAGATTTTTTTTCGATTCCTTGTGTGATTCAGGATCGTAACGCGTTATTCGATGTGTATCAGTGTGATAGAATAGGTTGAAAATTTATTGAAATTTAAGCACCTACCTGTGATGTCATGGACATTTTGCATACACTCATACTTAAGGGTTGTAAGGTTAGCTTCGAGCCAGTACCTGAGGGCCTACTCTTTTACAAACGTAAACGAAATTTCGGACGAATTTCGCGTATTTCCTACGATTCTCATTTCCGACATTTCTTACGAACGGAAATTGTTTGACGTTTAGATTCGACGACGACGAAGACGTCAACCAATTTTCGTTCGTAAGAAATGTCGGAATGAATGAGAAACGTAGTAGGAAATACGGGAAATTTCGTCCGATAATTAGTTTTCGTTTGTAAAAGAGTAGGCCCTCTTGAAACGAAGGTCTTGTCATAGTTGTAGATTCACGGAATGATAAGGATACACTATGACAATACACAAAGTAGATTTCGTGATAACATACCTACAGAAGCAACGTAGAATTTATTCTTGACAGCGTTGGCAATCCAAAGAGGAAATGTTGCCAGACAACAAGGCACCGTACTTCCGATCCGGCAACCTTGATCAAGGAAATATTTTATTTATTACTTAATCGAACATTTGCAACAGTGTTATCAATCATTGGCTAAAGTAAGGTGTTCAGGTGGTGGTACAGACACCTACCTAAAACTTTTTTTTTTTTGTGATAACTATAATTGGATAATTTGACTAAAATGGAACTGGGGGCGTACCACCACCTCTTATAGTAGTTTTGTTTTAACGTTTCAGCGACTTTTTGTGCAATGACGTTTCTTATTGTCATGACAATAAGGTACGTCATTGCACAAAAAGTCGCTGTAACGTTAAAACGTTCCTGTAATTGAATCGCAATAAGAGTTCGTGGTAAGCCCCCTGCTCTGTGCTTTTAAATGACGACAATATACCTTATTGACCTTGAATTCAAAGTTTCTTTGGTGTGACAATGGCGCTATAAGATCCTAGTTTTTGTCCATTGCATTACATACTATAATATTTCATATGTATTCGTTTCCTAGTACCTACTAAACGCCGCGCCGATAGATCTTACATAGGGTCTCGACATGGTGCAAACGACTCGTGATCTACAGCGGGAAATTTATCATTGAAATTATACCTGTCGCGGGAAATTGCTACCTAGAATCGGCTATTACACTAATACATCATTTGTAATGGCCGCGATTATTAGTGCATTATCCATTATGATCGTTTATTCAACGAATATAGGAAATTATAGGAATTTCAAGTCCTGTTTACAGGAGTTCAGGAAAATGTTATGCAGTTTTTGTTTTAAAGTAACTTTGTTTTTAAAATATGTTAAAGTAAAGCACCTAGGTGTAGGTAGGTACTCACTCAATTGAGGAAAATTATGTTCTTGCTCATACCACGAAAACCATGAGATCCACTCAGACATTTATCTCACATTTCAATCAGTCAAATAACATACTTAAAATATATCTTACACACAAACAAAAACTCTTATCATAGACGTAAATCTATGTCTGTGACTCTTATTCACAAAGTAACTAACGGTAAAGTCACAAAGTAAAGTAACTCTATAGCAAGCTTGACTTTGGGCTGTGCGTTCGCGTGCACTATGACACCACTATGGCCTATATCAATTATAGTGTCAGGATTTTACCAGGATTTTGAGGAGGAACACAATGTTCACAGCTTGCTAAACAGCCTATACCTACCTCTCCTAATGTTGCTACCCTGAATTGTTGTAACTGTTTTAACATTAAGTTAATATTATAAAGCTGAATGAAAAAACAAGACTATTAGTAAGAATAATACCTATTAATGAAATAACCTTTACCTAAATGCAAATAAAGTATCAATATCAACGAAGTTGTTTTAATAACGATCTTATTCAATATATTATTCCCGGCGTTTTTTATATGTTTTTCTTGACTTTACTAAAACGTACACGTGTCATATTAATGTAAAACGCGTTAAAATTGCACAACAGTCGTTTATGTAATCAGGTTTCTTTAGTATAGATTTTCCTCTTGATCGGCTCATCGCATGTAGCTAGATATATACCTAATTAGAGCGACGGACAAGATTTTTCATCATCCATTGTATTCCATTAGGTGATAATTCAATATTTATTGGATAATAGATAAGAAATACTTCATTGTTATTGCTGAAATTATTGAGCATATCGTAACCCCGCTTCATACATGACCTTTATTCATAATGTTATGTACTTAACTTAGATTTTTTGATTTGTATAACTACTCAATTAAGCATTAAAATGGACCATGTGATTACGGCTCAGAATTAAATAAAATACTTATACCAAAGAAGCCTTTTCAGAACTTTCAAATTCATCGAATGCCTTCAACTAACGAGAAATTTGCATATTTAGTCTTTATTTAATTTATATATTTAAGAAATTAATTATTTAATTTATCTATTGTCGGAGTATTTACCATTATTAGGTACATATTAGGAAAACGTTACTTCACCTACAAGAAGTTTATAATCGAAAGCTTTAAAGCAAGTTGAAGGAATCGTTAAACGCGTTTACATAATCAGGGGCCAATATAGCGCAGAATGCGTGCATGGCAGCCAGTGATGCGTAGTTATATGGGACACGTGTAATAACAATGTATGGGATAATTGTCTGATTAAAATATCGTAACAACTAAACATTGCAATAACGATCAGCAGCTGTAATAAATTATTGGACATCAACAAGCAGTACATATCAAGTAAGTTAGGAATTGAAGAGTCTGATTACATCAAATTCAACCGAACGACATTATATGAAAACTCCTGACTTTTTCTAAATCTCCGTCCATATATTAATATTTAAAGAGTTACTAAACCTTAAACGATTAGGTACCTAATGAAATAATAAACATAATAGTAGATAACTATCTATTTTACTCGAGCTTATTAGAATTTGTGAACTAACGGATAAACTAGAAAAAAAATCCATAATTTTACTATTTTAAGTACCTACCCTATGTGTTGATTAGTACGGGATAACAAACAAGCGTGTCCGTCCACATAAACAAAAACAACGATATGTTATTGCCATATACGTAAGTTAAGTGGCATTATATTTTATTGATATTCTCACTGTATTAATTGTGGCGCATGTAGATCATGTTCGTCGTTTTATTTACAACAATTAACATTCCATAATATACGTAGTACCTAGTATAGGAATGTTTTTGAAATATTAAATCGTTAAGATCACCACAGAAAACTTGTTACATTTCTGTGAAGAATTGGTATTCTAAGAAACTTTGGCGAATCCAGTCATGCATATGTTGGAGAATTCACTTAAAGCTCCTAAACTTTTCCTGTAAAAGTTGGTGCGCGCTTGCAAGGGGCGGGCGGAGGCTTCTATGGGCGGCGGGCGGTGGGGCGCGCTCGCGATTATTAAAGCGCGTGTCGGCGGCGCGGCGCGCACTCAGCCAAACATACGGTCTGCGATAGGTCGTGTCACGCGGTGGCGCAACGATCGCAGTCGTTCCCGCCACGCGAACTTACACACATTTTCTTTGAAATTTCGTGCAATTGCAAAGAAAAAAGTGAAAAGCGGGACATTCGGTGACTCAAGAGTGCGCTGTGATTGTTGTTTATACGAACTATTTTTTATCGTTATTATCAAAATTTCGGTAGTAATAGAGAGACAGACGTGATCGCACTAGTGAAACGAAGACTTCCACGTTTCAAGTAGTGAGGATTGCGCGGAGTCCACGCTGGAGCAGACCAACAGGTTAGTAGATAGATACAAGTCCTCATTGATTGTAACATGTGCTATTAGATGGAAAAAGGATAGTCGCTAGATAAATTACGAGCTGCACGTCATATCTTTGCACTTAATTTTATTGTGTTCTGTGACAACAACCGGTACCTAGTCGTAGTTAACTGAGATAGCATTGTCACTGGATGACGGAAAAAACGAGACAGTAGAACTAAACTGTGACATGAAATCAATTATAAAACTTGAAGCAAGTTAAATAAACTGCTTACAATTTAACTAAAATTATCCCTCAACTCATTGTAATAGATCTCTGAAGTTTGTGAAATATTCGAAATCGAAGTATTGCCGTTTAGTGTCACGGTCAAAATTAACTGACATTGTCGTAACCAGCTACGGTACACTAGATAGGTACTGGCACCGTTGCCTTGTGAACTGACTGCAATGACTTCAAGGCTGCCAATTTGCAAGTTCAAAGATGATTTTAATCCATACAATGTTAAAGAAACAAAGTCTCGCAATAAATTGGTATCTGAAAGAAAAGACGCGAAAGGTTCGTATAGTTATTGCTGTTATCAGATAAATGCGCCGGATAACGACGTGAGCACTATCTAAGTGATAACATTAACATCTGTATGAACTCATTATTTGTACATTCCTTTAGTTTATTGGGTGGGTTGTATTCTATCGATAAGAAGTAATTTAGGACTGCCATTTTTAACGTAGGTAGGTACTTACTAAAGATTAAGAAGGTATTATAAATGTACGTAACGCCGGCTTTTCCTTTATTTATATCAGGTTTGAGGCATGCCAGTCTTCTGGGATTTAAGGGATTAGTGTCGCTAAAGTCCAGCCTGTTAGTTCAATTCAATGCTTTGATTAGTTTTAGTTTAACTTACTTGAAAAATAAAACCGTGACAGACCTGGATGGACGGACGGACTGAATGATCGTATAGTATGAGAATTTGTCGTTTCGTACACTAAAATATAAACAGGGTAAATAGAATCAGCATACTATGAACCTCAATTAGAGTGGTTATCGACTTTTTAAATATTGGGTATAGCAAGGGTCTAGTAAGTGGTAATGTAAATAAACACATCGGTGCTGTGAGCGTGAGTGACCACAATGAGTCACACGCCGCCGGTGCCGGTGCCGGTGCCGCCCTGTGGCCGCTCGCACTTGCCACCGAACGAGCGCTACCTATTCATGGATGACAAGATTTCGGGTCAATGTTGTGACCTATGTTTATAAGTATTGACGCAAACGCTATATCATACAATAATGATAATTAAATATTCCTTCTTTCTGTAGGCTAAACACCGTGGTTGTATTCTCATTATTCAAAATATTAAAAAAAAACTTCATGAAAACTTTAAAATTACTAGCGTCACTTACAAATTGAATTTATTTATTTTATTCTGATAATGGTAAGTATATGTAATAAGTTAGTATTCATCATTACTTATACAAATAAGGTGATTGCATATATTTATTTACATACATTAAGCTTTGAGTCATAGCGCAAAGTTTGTATGTAGACAAAGAACGACTTAAATCGCTTACCACGTGTTGTGCCCGATGACTAGTGAGAGACATCATTATACTTCACTAACTACAAGCCTGTATGTACCTACCAATGTCTTTCGAACTGAGATATTATAAGGCTTCATCTCGGGATCAAACCAACAATTTATGGCTTTTTTTTGCATTTGAAAGCGTACCGTAAATATCCAGGGTTACAAAGGGTACTAACTAAGAGTAAATAAATTCCTAAGTAGTTAAATTTATACAAATTGGGATGATTTACGAAAGAGACTTGGATGAATGAGGAACAATCATTAAATATTTTTACGTTAATAAAATTATTAGTTCGAATATAGGTATAACAGTATGCTAACAACAATATAACGTAGAATGAATAAAAAATGCAATAGATAGAGGAGAATGCGAGCAAACTAGCACAAGTAGGTATTTACCTTAGTAGTATCAGCTAAGTAGTAGCATACAATGTATCAGAGTCAACTAATGACGGTAACAAGTCATCATTATCATCATTACTTGTATATCCTTTTAGTAATGCTATAGCCTCAGGTGACATTCCTACATAGAAGTAGCAAATACCGGTATGATAACTCGATAATAGCTAGTTATTAGTATTGCCCGCGGGGATCCGGAAGCAGGAAGCGAGCCAGGGCCGTGTCAATGCGAAACGCTGTCCGCGCACACGTCAGCCGGGCCACACGGCGCACTCATTGAGATGCATCTCGGAATCTCGCGCCGTCACTATCTGATTGCATGTACAATAAACTGATGATGTCAGCTCTTCACTTTTAAGGCATACTTTTAACAACTGGTGTCGTAAACTTTGTAGAGTAATGGGAGCGAATGAAATAACGTTATGTAGAACCTACAAGGTTAAATAGGTAGTATTTTTGTTTCAATATAGTATAGTAGATTTGCCTGTGTAGATTCGAATAGTCTCTCCCGATATGATTCGAAAGAATTTGAAAATATTTTGACTCTACTATGTATAGCCTCCATAGTCTCTCGTTGTCTTAAACAAATCTAATCGTTTGTTTTTTCTACTTATTCATCTTATTTTGTGCACGAGGGGTCTAAAATCGCTTCCAAGCAATTTTTCTAAAGTAATGAATTTATATGATTTTCTAGCAGAAATCCTTAGCAATTCCGTAAGATGGGTCACGAATAGTGTTAAATGAGTTAGCTCTGAGCTAAAATGTCTTTTTCTAAACAACTACTGCTACTACAACAAATACTCTGCCTACAGCAACATTCGTAAGAAAACAAGGAAATTAGTTTTTACATCTTCCACTTTGCCCTTGTAACTATTTAGTAGTTTTGTTAATTACTCGTACATACAAATAAAGGTAGTAATAGAATCAAACCTAAACTTTTATTTACCTGCCTTTTTAAAAGCAATATAACTTTCTGATTGTAGGTCAAGTTAAATGTTGACATGTCTAGACCAATTCACGCTAAACTATGTACTGGCCATGCACCTAATTACTATAATTATTTTCATACTTACCTAATACAAATAAATATAACGCATGAACGTAAAACAAACGATGCTATTGCAAATTTATACCTCAGGCCAGATCGATTAGTAGGTGCTAATTAAATCAGTTTCACAAACGGCATAAAATTTTCGATTGTCAAGTTGCAATGATTAGAATGGTCAAGTCTTATGGAAAAAAATGATCGGGTAGATAAAGTTAGGTAAGCGTCCAATGCCGGTGAAACTGGCGTCACCTGGACCGACACGCTTCAGCGAGCGGAACATTGCTGCGACACCTCTGTTTGATTCGCGCTTTCGGTTTCGGCAGTGGACCCGCGGACAGAGTTGGCGGAGTTACAAGTGCGAAAATGTATTAGTGAAATTGATTATGTTTTTGAGCTGTGATTTTATGGGTGAGTAACGTAAAGCTCTTGGCTGTGTCAGTAACTTTATCAATATTGTATTTCCACAATAAAAACTGGCTGAATGAAATAATAAATGCTAATAACCTTATAAGTTAGCTTTTATTTGTGAAACGAAAGTCATAAAACCTGCTTTCTAGTGTTAATTTTATATTTTGTTGATTGTAAAAAAACTTAAATCTTCTATGATTTTAATTTTCTATGGGTTTGCGAAAAGCGAACCCATAACAAAAAAATCTTACTTTATTAAAAAAAAATACTCCTACTATGAAATGACTGGCCGTTATAACATTTCAAACAAACGAATAAAAAAATCGATAGAAACGTCACGGGAATTTTGGCGGGAACACGAAAGTTTTTCTCTGTGACCGTACACAAAATACGTTGTATATTTTGTCCACAAAATCAAATTAAAACTTACGATTGTTTTGCTATCACAAATTATAAATCCATTGTTTCACAAATCTCCAGAGCACGCGAACGTGCTTTACAGCTGAATATATAATCAGTTCCCCATATTGTCCGCGGTGCGGCGGCTGTTAGAAACAATTTATCATTTACTACGATAATAGTGTTTGTTGACAAACCCGCGGCACCACGCACTACAAATATGTGGGTCGCTAATCACTCGAAGAGAAGGTACATTATGTCCGTGTCACTTTTGTGTGAACTGTTGTTAGATTGTACAGGTAAATTGATATAGGTAGTACGATGCAGACTGCGCTTTGTATTGGAAACTGCAATAGGACTATTTTAACTTGTAGGTATTAAGCAGTTATCTGCGTAGGCAATAATGTGTTTTGTCAATACGGAATCTTACATAATTGCACTGACGATTGCTGGTGACTCATAGCACGGATATGACGAATCAAAGATTATGTTTTGACCTCTACATTATGTTATCGACCTAAAGAGGTTAAACAGTAAATAGATCTTAAGCAGTTCAATTGTTTACTTATCTCAAAATGCGTACATGACCTGTTTTTATAATGACATGATAGTTGCAAAAATTACCCGAAAATGTTATTAAATTAGATTAGAAAATGTATTAATAGAGGTTTTTTAAATGAAAAATAATAATTATAATAATGTCTTTGTTTCAGATCCCGTATTATATCGGTGCTCGAACATATCATCGAAATAAATATTTACCGGCCATTAGGGTAACAAGATCGACGTAAAAGTAATGACAAACTCTCCGACATTAAGATAAATTTAGTACAACTATTAATTAAGGAACAAATGAGCTTAACTAGGAGTAATAGATTAAGCATAAAGTCAGAAACGATGGCGTTCGTTAGTTTAAAAAGTAGTTTGAGGATATTATGGACGGCGACGGCGGCTCTGGTGTTTCTCACGAGGAGCAGCGCCGCGCCAACCTTCGGACACACTGATAAGGCGATGGTGAGTACCTTTTATCTATGTTCCTTATCCAAAAAACAAACGGCAATAGATAAGTTACATTATCTGTGGTAATATCGTAACGCTTTTCACTTTTAGTTAAGAAAAAACAAACTGAGATTTTAAAATGGAACATTGACATTGAAATGGATTTCTACAACAGAGGTCTCGTCCTCAATTTATCAATAAATTTATCACAATTAATTGATTAGAACTGCTAAATTAATTAGTAATGACTATTATTATTGATTAACAACTTTTTTATTAGTAATATTTTTCGGTAGGTGCATTTTGTAATTATCCCCTTAGTATACAATTGGTACAAGACATTTTTAACCCCCGACGAAAAACGAGGGGTGTTATAAGTTTGACGTGTGTATCTGTGTATCTGTGTATCTGTGGATCTGTGTATCTGTGTATCTGTGTATCTGTGTGTCTGTCTGTGGCATCATAGCGTCTGAACGGATGGACCGATTTGGATTTAGTTTTTTTTGTTTGAAAGGTGAGTTAATCGAGAGTGTTCTTAGCTATGTTTCAAGAAAATCTGCTCAGCCGTTTGAAGACTATCAGCTCTTTTCTAGTTGATGAAAAGATATAAACAACTTCCACAGGTCTGATCGATACGAAATTTGAAATCCTGTCACTTGTCAATGATATTACAAAGTATGACAACCTTGACCTGATGCGCAGGCATCATCAGAAGAACTCCTCAACGGTGTACGGCATCTACCTTGTGTTTGGGCTCATACGATGCGTTTTGACGAGTACATGCTAATACAAGCTGGGCAGTTAGTACACCGGTAATATAAGTTTAAAAAAGCATGAAATAAAAATTAAATTAAAAATTTAAAAAACCCCCGACAAAAAAAAATCCTTTAAAAAAAGATAAAAATAATACCTGAATATTTTCACCCAAGCGTCGTCGTTGTGTCGGGGGACCGCTAAGTACATTACATTTAGAGTAACCTGTAGATGTAGAGTAACCTGCGGTCCCCCGACACAACGACGACGCTTGGGTGAAAATATTCAGGTATTATTTTTATCTTTTTTTATAGGATTTTTTTTTGTCGGGGGTTTTTTAAATTTTTAATTTAATTTTATTATAAAACTTTAAATTAACGGATACGAATATAATTCCGGATGTCAAGAGTTCCTTATGACTCTTGTATCACAAATCGAATATTATCATCGGACTCGGAATCGGAAATGACTACGCGTAGGTATAGTTCCGTTGACTCACGGTTTCTCAGAACTCCGCTCACCAATGTCTCCGAAACAAATTGCCTATATTGAATCCGAGAGATCCCCTACAAGGCGGTAACACACACGTAGGTGCCAGTAGTATTTCGTTCATTCATAAAACAAGGTAGTCCAGCTAAGATAAGTGGCTCGCCATTCGTAGCGATACTAGAACATATTGTTTGTCTTCTTATACCGCCGGTTTAACACGACACATGACTCACACTCGCCATTTGCACATGTGTGTAGGTATAGGTGTAGCAAGATATTGGTCATAATACTTTTTCAATGGGCGTTACGTCATTGATGTAGTATTTGAGAAATACGCTAAGTTGTTGTGTATGAATCAATGGCTATAAAATTAATCATGCTACAACATCCTTATTGGCACTTAAATTAGAGTTAGATTACTCGCTTGTCTTAAGTTACTGAAACATATTAAATTGTTTGTTTTTAATTGTGTACCTTAGCACTTGTAGTATATAGTAGTGTATACTAGTATGTTATATTTTATAGCTAGCTGTGAAGATAATTACCTATGTACTATGTTTATAATAGATTGTATAGTCTTATCAGAATTATGTTAGCAAACATTACTTCTCTGTCTTGTAGGGATTTAGGTACGTAAGTATAATTTACAAACTAAATAAGAACTAAAAACTAACTAAGAACAAGAATTTCAATAGCCCATTGAGGCAATACTAGTGTATTAAAACCAAATAAACTACAGCTTTGCATATTGCTGGTATTGGTACACATATACCTGATTGTATTGCAACTTCAGTTTATGAATATGTACGTTTTTGTGAGTTATATTTTGTTAGCGCGTTGATGTTTTCTGTATGAGTCACGGTAATGCGGGCGTAGTAAGAATTATGAATTTATTCTCTCAAAGGTTCTCGTTCTCGAGAATAAATAAAGTGTTAGTTTCTCGGTATCCGGCGCGGGCGCGTGCGTGAGTCACGGGCAGGTCGCGGCCCGCGAGCCGGCTCCGCGCTCGCCGTCAAGTTCTAGGTCATAAAGCACCGACACTGACCGCAACAATGTCGCATATACAATAAACATAACTACATACATAACTAAGTGTTACTTATTAGGTAGGTATATCCACTAACTTGCGGTGAGCCAATTAGAACCATAACATATTAGACATCGTAATTGGGCGTCGATAGAGGTATATTTAAATGAGATTTTCCTGATTTAGTTAACTACAGTAAAAAAGGTTTCTCTACATAATTTGTCTATCTATAGGGTACTTAAAATTCTAGATACATTTAGCACTTTCAAATTATTACCTTTTAATAAAATTCATGAGCTCCATAATGTAGAGCTGTTACAATTTGTCTAGTCTATTTGGTAGATACGATTGAACTTACATATTTATATATTCACTTAAATTGAAAACCAAATAAAAACATTATTTATATACATAGGTACCCGACATAGTTATTTTTTTTTATAAATTAATAAGAAGTCTGTATTAACAGTCGTGGTGATGTCAAGGTCATAAGGCGTCCCACTAACCCGCTTGTAGTTTCACCGTGGTGAACTCACTACCACATGTAATCAATATTCCTTTAGTACCAGAACAAAGAGAGACGAATTACCACGCCTGATTCACTGGCACGCTCATTAATATTCATAGGCTCTTTAAAAGCTATGCCTGTCAGCGGGGATACCAAAAGGAAAGTGATGCAGAAAGTAAAAACAATTGGCACAGTTGGTCACTTGGACAGCTTGGACTTTTAGGCTGTGGCCGCACCAGGAAGGCGATTGTGATGCGATGGCGATTTCTAAACAAATTTTCGCTTATGAGATGCGGCCACTGCCATATTTATTGTATGATCTGTTCCCAAACTAAGCAACGCTGAATATTGATTAATACTAAAATAACAATTCATTAGTTCTCAAAGTTTTATTTGGTTTATAAAAACGGGCCATAAATACCATGATTTTCTTAGCGAGAGGGGATTGCGATATACTCATCGTAAGTAGGTATTCCACATAGATAGGGGATTTCATAATAGATAGGTACCGTTACCGGTTTACCCGAAGAGATATGGGTACTATGTTCGTTTCATCACAAAGTATAGATATAAAAACCCATACCTACTGTATGTTTGAAGACCGGTTGCTCTTAATTAGCGGTTTGTGACATTGGCTGTGATGGAAAAACCAATCAATGTTCTGGTAAATGAGTAACGTCATAGATGGAGTTGTCTACTGTATTTTATAACAATAATGCTGGTTATAACAAGCAATCCGTCGTTTTACAATACATTTCCGTGATATTTTATATCACAGAGAGCTGTTTTATAGGAAAACTCGGAAAAATGTGAAACATACTCACTGTAGACTCGAGTTGTAATCATGAACCGAAGTATTGAAATGCAGCTATCGTTACTAGGATACGGTTTACTACGAAATTCGAATGTCGAATGTCGTGCCGTCACGATATCTTATAACATCGTTGGTATGCACGATCTATGTCGCATTTTTACTTAACATTTGTAGGTCGTTGTATCTTTAACCACGTGACGAGATGTTATGGTTCGCACATTGTCATGGGCGAGGCATTTCCTGCCACTTTAAACAGGTACTGTTATGATAAATGAATCCTTATACAGGGGTCATTCTCCTCCCTAACGCTACTGGACAGAACAATAGTCCGGCCAGAAAGTGCCAAGAACCTGTGATGTTCTTTGTTTTCATACTTCTTACTCGATTCGATTAATGCGCTATAAAAATTCGACTCATGTCCAATACGTCGAGCGGACATCTCTCGGAAAATTTCCTTTGAGCGTTTAGAACAATGAACCGAACATAACCGTTGGCGTGTTCAAACGAGTGAGTTACGTCCGCAGTGTGGTTTTTTCCTGCTGGTCTAATCAAAATTTGAATGATGCAGATAATTAGTGCTCCATCTCGTGTAAATGTGCCGAAAATTTTAAATTTGTGCCTATAGCCGTTTTGGAGTTATTCACGAATATATGATCTTGCTGGCGTAACGTTACCGCAGCAGTGTGGTTTTTTCCTGCTGGTCTAATCAAAATTTGAATGATACAGATAATTAGTGCTCCATGTCGTGTAAATGTGCCGAAAATTTTAAATTTGTGCCCCCTAAGGTTTCAGAGTTATTTCAAATCTTGCTGGCGTAACGTTTTGCGAATTCCTGTATCTCAAAAACTGTTTGGCACACAATCATGATTTTTCGTACACACATTAGTGTTAATTTGTGCCCATTTGTGACAGTTTCATATTTCAATAAATCAGAAAGGTTCGGGTGTTATAATATTTTTCCAAAAAAAACTAAAATAGCTCCTAGCTCTTAAACTGGGAAACCTAGAAACCAAATGTTAGTGCTAGCTTGTATTTCTTATTGATCCTAAGAATTTTTATAATGATCGTAAGCCTACTCCAAGGAATTTACGATTTATTATGATTTTATTGCTATCTCGCGGTGAAATTATTTAAACCCTAAATATACGAGTTTCTTATGTTCCGATTACTTTTATTAATATACAAAAATTAGTGCCCTATTTCAAATATACGTGTACCAAATATCAGCTCTGTAAACCTTATAATTATAAAATAATTAATAAAAAACACCATGACAAACTTTCAATGGTTAACCGACCAAATAAAATGAGTTGAAAAATGCGGCCGCCCGATACATACAGCCTACCATCTTAAACGTATACAATAAATTGGCTGTGTGCTAACAGTTCTGTAGAAAAGTGAATGAGTAATATTTATTTTTATATTTTCTTTGTAATGGTTAAACTCGACTTCCTACCCTTGCCCCCTGTCTAGACCCCTTCGTCCGCTCACTGTTTGTACTGTGCTACTACCATAAGTTTTTTTTATTATTTCTAATATCAAGATATATTTTTTTGTTTAATGTAAGTACCTACATTATTTTTATATTTTGATGTTGTGTCAATGAAGTAATGTTTTGTTTGTTTATAATTGTTGAAAATACTTATATTTATAAGTGTTCATTCGTTTTATATCTCGATGATGGTGAATGATTTAGATTTAAAGAATGGATATTATTTTTCAAAGTCGTATTGGTGTTTATAAGCGTCAATTTTTTATCTCTAGAAATATATAAAAGAAGATACTTTTACTGTTGTTGTGTGTTATTAGTTAAAGCTCATTTAGCTACACGAAACATAAAAGGAATATTAGGAAGGTACCTACATATTTAAATTCAGCATACCCTGTGATTGATACATTTATTTACCTTATTTAATAGTTTATAAATACACTCCAAAGTATTATGTACGCGTCTGTACTCATTACAACGCTGTCAATTGAAATAGGATGGCTTGAAGTACGGAGCGTTCGCTTGTTTCTATACATTCCAATTCCGTCAGTTAACCACCGAAAGCGCTTCGTGATGGTTATTTATTAATAATATTTTAATTATAAGGTTTACAGAGCTGATATTTCGTACACTTATATTTGAAGTAGGGCACTAATTTTTGTATATTAATAAAAGTAATCGGAACATAAGAAACTCGTGTATTTAGGGTTTAAATAATTTCACCGCGAGATAGCAATAAAATCATAATAAATCGTAAATTCCTTGGAGTAGGCTTACGATCATTATAAAAATGCTTAGGATCAATAAGAAATACAAGCTAGCACTAACATTTGGTTTCTAGGTTTCCCAGTTTAAGAGCTAGGAGCTATTTTAGTTTTTTTTGGAAAAATATTATAACACCCGAACCTTTCTGATTTATTGAAATATGAAACTGTCACAAATGGGCACAAATTAACACTAATGTGTGTACGAAAAATCATGATTGTGTGCCAAACAGTTTTTGAGATACAGGAATTCGCAAAACGTTACGCCAGCAAGATTTGAAATAACTCTGAAACCTTAGGGGGCACAAATTTAAAATTTTCGGCACATTTACACGACATGGAGCACTAATTATCTGTATCATTCAAATTTTGATTAGACCAGCAGGAAAAAACCACACTGCTGCGGTAACGTTACGCCAGCAAGATCATATATTCGTGAATAACTCCAAAACGGCTATAGGCACAAATTTAAAATTTTCGGCACATTTACACGAGATGGAGCACTAATTATCTGCATCATTCAAATTTTGATTAGACCAGCAGGAAAAAACCACACTGCGGACGTAACTCACTCTGTTCAAACGTCGTTTTAATAATATATAAATATTTTCACGTACACGTAACTATAGATTCGTCTATGATAGTCTATCAAAATTGTTATGCTTTAAGCGTATCTAGGTAACTGTCAGCGAAGCTTCGGCCAGCTCCTTGGTAATGCGTTTCGGGAAAAGCGTGGCTCGGTATCTCGCGATCACACCAGAGGCTGCCGCCGGCCGACAGGCCTGCGAGATGGACGTGACGGAAAACAAAACATATTTAACAGCACATTGCCACCGACCGGAGTCTTTTAACCCTGGTCACGATCCGCGGTCCTGAGAAGTGTATATCTTTTGATTTCGCAGAACATCTTGACACAAAAACACGATGAGAAACTGTGAGATGTCGCGAGATTTCGTTGATGATAGTAATAGAGGTAATAATTAAGATGTTGAGTGGACTGCATGGAGGTCAATTATTATCTAAAATGATTACGAAGAACATTATATTTTCATGTTTGTAGTTACTACTTATCGTGTAAGATGTGCCTTGTTCCTATAGGATAGTGAAGTATGCCGTTGGCATAAATTGTAGAACTCGAGCGCACGATCCTTGTACAATAGCTGCTAGTGTTGGACTTGTAAAGACAACAAGCGACCCGGTCATCTCAGTTACCGTAATCTGAATGGATTTCTTTTTTGAATAACGGCTCTTTTCCAGTTTGTTATAAATGCAAAAAAAAAACTGCATCGTAATATCTACATACGTGAACATAAATAATTATCCCTTTCCAGTAAAAAATCCTACCGTCTATGCTTTTCTGACTTACTTAAAATGATAGGTTTTTTTTGTTGTTTTCTTATTTCGGTGCAATGACATTACCAAGAAAGAGTGAGACCTGTGATTGGCCAAAATAGTTTCTGTTTAGTAAAACGGTGTTCATGGGCTCAGTAGACCTAGGGAACATCATCTTGAATGCATGTCTGTATTGTCAATACGTCTCATCATTTTGTACTTAATAGGTGTTTTTATCTTAAAAAGCAGTGGTAGCCGATTGGTTAAGCACGCGTCTTGTGGGCTTAAGGTCCTGGGTTCAAACCCTGGCTCACACCTCTGGATTTTTCGAAATCTATGTGTGAATCATAACTTTAATATGATTATCACTTGCTTACGGTGAAGGAAAACATCGTGAGGAAACCAGCATGTCTTTAGACATGTGAAATCCACCAACCCGCACTGGGCCAGCGTGGTGGATTATGGCCTGAATCCCCCTCGCATTGAGGGGAGGCCCGTGCCCAGCAGTGGGACGTTAAAAGGGCTAAATTATTATTATTATTATTAGGTGTTTTTATCTTAAGAACAAAGAAACGTCTGAATGTCGCTGCATGTAGTGGTGCGGTGAGCACAAGTTTAGTGATTCCGATGTTAGAAGGTACTTTGTGTTTCGGTGTGAGATTGTGTAGGTAGTGGGACAGTAGGAGAAGTTTACCTATCTAGTGATGAGGTCTGTGATGGTAGCGTGGACGATGGCCGGTGGCCGGGGTGTCGCTCGGCGCGCATGCGCGTCACGCACGCAGGAAGCGTGCGCCGACCTTCAACACGCGCGCCACGGCCGCCGTCCTCCGCCGGTCGCTACTGCTTATTGTTCTGATTGTTACCATTTGCTTGCCCCGAGTGCCACGACCACGCTGCCTGCTGTATCTCCTCATTTATTATGCCGTTACTAATAGTGCACCGTCAAATAGTAGACGACTATTTATTATTCAATACGTGAACTTTGTGGTCGGTAGGTATTTTGTGCGTTTAATCGGTTACTCCGAATGATTCACGTTACGTTAGAGTAATTTGAAATCATGCTTCTGTATTCCTTGTAAAGTATGCAGACCATAGAAACATTGTCATAGAGCTTACTTCCCTTACTTTTGTCAATATCTATGCGCCTACTTAGTTCAAGCTAAAAACGGCATTGTTTACTGTTCTTGTTAATGCATTTAAAATGACTGGTAGGTACGCGTGTGAAGATACTGATGATTGGCAAGCAATCAACAGCTCAACGTCTATTATAACTGAAAAGTAATACAACGTGCTCAAGGTACACGTGACACACGTGCAGATGGACAAAGGGCAGGTTTACTGTATCAAAAGAAATTTTTTTCTTCATTCTGGTACGGAAAAGTGATGTTTCACACGCGATAAATTCTATTAATCTTTCGATAATCGCAACGTAATTGAATTTAATTACAATAGTTTACATTCTATTGCGCGTGCGGATGAATGGTGCTGACCGCTGGTGACGCGTGCGACACGTGCGGCACGCACGTGCGCACGGCTTGATCGCGCATTGCCCACTTTAATCGTCATGTAGAGTAAAACTGTAAATTTTTGTCAGTAACTCAACTACTGTCAGTTTTAGACCAGATCATTTCTATACCTAAGTTGCATGTTTTTCCTTAGCTGCTAAAGCTTAGCATATTGAATATATAGGATACCTAGATATACTAATAGAAGGGAAGGCTGGATTAGAAATCAACATAATTAAAATAAATATCCAAAAAAACACCGTATTTTTTGTAGTCATTATATAGGTACCGTAAAGTACCTATGGTTTATATAAAACTTGCAACTGTTAATTTATATGTAATTTATTTACATAAACGGATGACAGGAACGCACAAACAAACATGTTATTTAGTTATGTAAGAGGCGCCATACCAAATTAAATATTCATTTTATGTTTGTATCGTAGTAATTTATCTTCGAGATGTACATTTTTATATTGAACATGTGCGCATGTTTCCTTGTATTTGTTTATATCGTATTTAATAGATTTACATTCCTGAAACTACTCACGATTTGGGTAAATAGGTACTTAAATTTGAAAAACAAAAAGTTTATCTAGGATGACTAGACTGTGCTATAAACCAAGATGAGAAACGGATGAACACTTTCCCAATAGCTTTGAGCCAACTCGGATTTAAATCCGAAATTGAGTAAATCCAAGTTAAGAATATGCATAAACCGGGTTAGTCAAATCGAAAATCATGTTTTAAACCACCCCTAGCGCCGGCCGCCAATCACGGCGTGAACTCTACGGGCCGGGCCCCATTAGCGCGTTGCGTTGCGTCGTCGCAAGATTTTGTACTGGCGCATCACCCTCGCTTCGTCTCTCGCCCGTCGACCCTTTGATCCGTTGCGACGACGCAGCGCAACGCGCTAGTGAGGCCTCGCCCTACGTCAACTCGACTTGGCAATAAGTAGTCTAATTCGGGTTGACTTGAAATAACCTTAAATCGAGTTAATCCGGTTTGTTAACTCGAGTTGACCCATCTCTAATTCCGACAATCTAATAAAACGTCAGATATAATTTTCCCCTGGTAAAACATTAACCAGTCCGCTGGAATCCGCTTGATGCGGGCAGCGCAAGACCGGTCATTGTGGCGAACCTTGGGGAGGCCTATGTCCAGCAGTGGACGTGTTTCGGCTGAGATGATGATGATGATACATAATGTATATGCTCAATGTACGTATTGACAAAGATTGAATTAGTTGCATGGATCGGTAATTATATGATTAGCATCTGTCATTACTTCCTTTCCGCTATTAATTGTGTTTTATATTATCTTTGAGGGCGATTTGTGACACGTTTTATAAATATGGATGGGCCAATTTTCATGTGCGCAGGAGCGTACGTTAATCCGCAGTGTTAATAAGTGCGGAAGTAAATAGCTATAACATGTGTGATCTAATTACACTGTGTACACGGCATTATAAGAATAATGTAGAGCACGAGGTATCGGTGACAGCAACGGAGCCCCGTCACCCTATCGGTACGCACCTGCGTCTTTACTTGAAACGTGCCGATAATTTGTTCAATTGAATGCAAACGCGTGTCATAGATAACACCTTATAATAAATTCATATAATAAATAGTAAATAGGCGTGTCTACAAGATGCACATGCCGCGCGAGGCTGCTCACCCACTTGTCTCGCGAAGCACGACGTTTGCCTCGCGCGAGGCAAGTCAAACTTCGTGAGGCAATTTGCCTCGCGCGGCATATGAGACATCTGGACGTGGCTATTAGGTAAAGTTACAACATCTTCGCAGTTGTATATAGACATCGAGCAAACGTAGCGATATCTGACGGCAATATTTTGGAATAAACTACGACCAGAATCAGGCAGCATTCATAATAGGTAGACACTTTTGTTTGGAACAGTGAATCGTACGTTGATACCAATATGCTTATGTCGTTCGCGAAGTGAAGTGAAACGTCCCAAAACATGGAGGGGAAGTACCTTAAATATTGTAGATGGACAATTTTACTGAATGAAGACTTCATTTTTATTTTAAAACAATACGAACTGCATTCTAAGATTTTTGAAAACTCGCTTGCCACACTCGGGAATCGAACCGCCTAAAATCCGAAAAAATATCACCTGTACTTTTATGGCATCAATCGATAGGATCAATCACCCTAACAAACATGGGAAATTAAATGAAAGGAAAACCGTGATATCTTAACTTATAAGAATTAAAATAAGTGAAATTTAAAATAAGTACCGATTTTATGGGGTTCCTTTCATTTAATTTACTATGTTTCTTAAAGAGATTTTATCCTTATGATTGACCCTATCGATTGATGCTATAAAAGTACAGGGTGTTATTATTCGGATTTTAGCCGGTTCGATTCCCGAGTGTGGCAAGCGAGTTTTCAAAATGAAAGGAAACCATAAAATCTTCACTTATTTTAATTGAACGAATAAAAAATGGGAAACTAACTAATTTGTTGCTCGAAATTAGCTCCATTTTTTGTGGATACACTTTATCTTTGTATTCATCAATTTATAAGTTTAGATTTCATGGTTTTCCTGTCATTTAATTTACCATGTTTGTTAGAGAGATTTGTTTCTAATCATTGATCCTATCGATTGATGCCATAAAAGAACAGGGTGTTATTTTTTCGGATTTTAGCCGGTTCGATTCCCGAGTGTGGCAAGCGAGTTTTCAAAATATTTGAATGCAGTTCGTATTATTTTTAAAATAAAAATGAAGTCTTCATTCAGTTAAATTCTCTATCTACAATATTTAAGGTACTTCCCCTCCATGTGGCAAAGTTTTGGGACAACCTGTATATGTTATTTATATTAATTATTCCATTGTTTACCTATTATGCATATTACATTGCAGTGTTTGTTTAGCATGCGTGGATAGCAATAACAGATGCGGCGTTTGCGGGTGTAACAATAGCGTAGGCGACGGGTCGTTAGCATTGGAACGAGCTTAATGCGGTCCTTCATTGCCTGTTTGGACTTCTTAACATGATTTGCAGTATAAAACGGTGAAGTACGTGTTTTTAGAAAAAAAAAAATTTGCTAGTTAGATGGGTACGATGTGTTCAAAGTCAAATTGTTTATTTTGTCATTTTTTTTGTTACATCTAATAAAACAACTCTACTACTCTTCTAAAATAACACCACGTGTGTTGCCTTTCAAAACAAACAAAGATATTTGGACTAGTAGGTAAGACAAGACATGCTGCGCTATGACATTATTATATTTGAACTCTACACCTGATTTTAGCTATAGGTAACCTAGCTGAGCCCTTTCCATGGTTTTATATCGTTAGTGGCACAAGGCTTTGAACAAGGTCGGCAATCGGCATATAATCAGTTCAACTCTATAAAAATGGTCCTTCAAATGGTTTTAAAGGAAGTGTTTACGAATATTTGCACGTGTTAAATATTCCCAGTATGGACTACCGCAGCATCGCCTAGAACAGATGTACTTCCAGGAAGCCTCCATTCCTATTAAGCACTTCAGACTGCTGATTACTATGGAAGGTATTGTGAGATAAGCTAATAAAGATATGGTCTACCTGTTTTTACTCCACATATGAATCGTCTGGCTGGATTTAATGCTCTTCGGCAGGTAGTTCCGACTATACTATACGACGGCCTAGGGAAGCGATACGAAATGGTAACAATGTTAAAGTTCTAGTCGGTTACCAACGACCAACAACATTCGGCCAGCTATTTTATAAATTCGTGGTTCATTATGTGTCAGAACGCGAAAAATATATGAAATAAAACTTTAGAGTAATGTTTACATTTTCGTATTGCTTTTCGGTGGCTGTGGATTAATTTTATTATGGTTCATAGATTTAACATAGCAAATATGTCTGCCCATGAACGCTGAATGCGCTCAATGTGTAGGCACACATGTGAAATCCAGTACTAAGAGCAGTTTAACAACAATGTATCCCAGCGAATGGCGCCCAATGTCAGCTATTATCCAACACGATGAGCGATGTACGCAATGATTCGATGTCATTACGTGCCGCCCGCTGTACATCATAATCGCCTAACTATACGGAGTGTTTCAACTTTCAAAGGTCCGAAATAATAAAGTACCTATAGTTTTAGCAGGACCCGATAAGCAATTAAAATCGCCCACAAAATTATTAAATTAAATTATTCCGTTGCGTTGCGGGTCATGCTAATTTTGATTCGGATTTTATTCTGTAAAAAGCTCATAACCCGAATGTCATCTCGACCTGTCGCGAACTATACTTATACGTACAATTATAGGCCTTTGAATATTAGTGACAATAATGCATAACTTTTTAAAATTGGCGCAAGAAAGATATTTGCAAAAAGAATGTCGATTTGCAATGTTTTTTCATAGCATTTAATTCTAGTTCCAATTCTTTCTTTTGAAACATCCTGTATTATAAACCGCGGTAATGGCAGGTCTTGCGCCTGGGCGCGTTTCTGTACCACGTTTAAGAATAATAATAGGTACCTATACCATTGTACGTACCGCACCATAAAAATTACGTAACATTCTATAACAATGGTATGCAAATTAAATTATTGTTGTATTATTCTTCTTTACATTATGCATAAAATGTGAACCTTACATAAAAATCAGTTCTTTGTGTTAGTTCTACCCATATGTGACCTGGTTAAAAAGTAATCTATTAACATACACCTATGACTCACTTATTAAAAAGTAATTATATTAGAACATAAGTTGGATAGTGACTCGTTTAGATAATAAAGAAGCACCGAGGTCTAAGTAGTAGTGGACTGAATGACTTACGCACTGAGTAAACAAGAGGCTAGACCGGAACCTTGCGTTGTTTGCGCAAACAAAGCTAGTATGAGTAAGCTGTAACTTTGACAAAGTTTTAATGTTAATTACTTAACTTAGATTAGTACACGCCTATTTACTCCTTACTTACTCCTAATTATTCGCTCAAATCTATGATAATTAACAATTACTGTAGGTAGGTAATGTGTACAAATTATTTCTACATATTTAGGTAATATAACTCTATATTGGTAGAGTAAGCCAAATTACCTTCTCAGGGTTATTTTCTACGGCCGACTACTACTACTGTTGTGATTGTGACTACAAAGATGCAAGTACACTCGAAAAGACAAAATACGTAGGTATATTCATTTTTTTAAATCTTAACATGAAGTTTATTTTACCATGTCCTCGTAAATATGTCACAATTTTTGTGTCAAGACAAATTTAACAGAGTTCAAAGCTTAACATTCAAAGTTCGCTGCCCAAATGTGGTTAATGTAATGCTGGTGAGTCAGTGTTTAGCACGTGGTTTTGCCATTTCATTCGTGTCTCAACCAGTAATCATTTCTATTGAATTTCCCGTTAATCGATTCCGTTAGTTCAATTGAAATAACCGGCTGTATGTCATATAGGAATAAAGTATTAGGCTGTGGTTTTGTTTGCTTAGTGTAATACTTATTAAGGTACATGGGAGTAAGTAGATAACTAGAAATTTAAAACATTGACAATATTATCGATTAACTTCGATTAGCAACGGTGGATAAGTCTGAGCACAGAGATAAGTTATTCTGTAGGTAGTTTGGCGTGTAGATTTAGGAATTTAAACTTTCGAATGTAGAGTTTCGAAGATCGCATTGTTTTTGCCTAAAGTATTGTTCGTTAGCAATGATGCGTAATACCTATAAGCCGTTGTGCTCAGAGGCGTCAAAAATTTGCATGAGATAAGTAGGTCTGTGGAGCACCGCCGCAGGCGCCGCAGTGTGATCGCAGCGCCAGCGCAGCCTCCGACAGATACCCGTTACTCACGGGGACACACTGACCCCGATACACTCGTACGAAACCATTATTTAAACGCCTCCATCAATAATCTCTCTCACCCTCTCTCATCATTTAGGTTCCATACACGTGAAATTTAATTATCACTTTTTCTCAGATTTCGAAAAATAAATTTACTTTGTCAGCAAGATGCTACTTTTCGCGTTTGGTTGACGGGCGTTAATTACATACACACAATGCGACCACAGAGTATTTCAAACAGATGTATTACTTATAAGGAAACAACGATCTTGCATATCGCACTTTGTCGTCTGCCATAGGTAGGTATTGACACTTGTACTTAAGACAAACTTACTACTTTAAACGTTGCATTTGGGTTTGTTCGACAAACAATGGGCTGCCATGCTGCTCTGTGTCAGCGAGTGTCAATGGCCTGGCTGCGGCATCCACCGAGCCTGAACACACCCAAAACCTGACCCATTCTCTCGTTGTTAGTCATCGACATTGATTTATTTGCATTCAACACATTTTACATATTTGAAGATTGATTTATAAAATACCTACGTCAAGTTGTATGTTTAGAACAAATAATGTGTGCCCCACTGCCTGCCACTGAAGGTAATTCTCTAATATCTGTTGAGGATTATACGCCTGCTCAAAGTAAAAACAATTTTAAGTGATAAATAAAAACCTCTAGTCGTTTTTCATACCAACATGAGGTCAATCACATATTCTTTGTATTCACTCGCCGTTGGACAGACAATAATAAATATGGGCTTTTGGTGGTATTGACTTCGCCAGGATTAGCTGTCACATAATAGTGAGTATTCCCCGGCGTGAAGGGAACAAAGAGCTGCGGCTCGCGGTGCCAACCGGAGATATGTGCACGCGCACATTGCGATGCGGCTCACGCGCCTACGCACTGCCACCGACCAAGGTCGCCCATGTCTCCGTCTTCCATCCGCACTAGTCGAAATGCATCCCCTGATTTCAAATGCAATTTTTTTTATCCACACTGACCATCAAAACACTAATAATAAATTATCAAGAGAACCTTCCACTGAGAAGATCAGAAAAGAAGATTGATGGTCTGTTTTCAAATGGAGGAAGGTGTTAATTTTTTTATAAAATGCCTGTAGTTAATAGTAAACGGAAGAAAATTATTTGCAGTGTAAAATACTCAGTTTAATTATTTACGCAGATCTAAATAACTCTTGTACCTATTTGCTTTAGAGTTTTGGATTAGAATTGAGCTTCCATTATTTTATCTAACAAAAAGATGCATAAATAATAATATCGTAATTGAAATCGTGTTCCGTTATCAAACATTGAATTAACAATGGGCGAGTAACCTTGCGATGATGTGAGATAGTGTAACGAGGTAGTACCTAAGGGAGATAAACGAGAGCAAAGAGACTGTAATCCTCGTCTTAAAGAATACGTACTTAGATATAGTCAACATCAAAAGTAGCTTGGTAGGTATATCAAATGTCCAAAAGAATCACACTAGTAGACATAATAGTAGTATAAAACTAAAGTCGCGCTTATGAACATTCGAGCTTTTTAATTTTCCACCTTATGAATCATCGCGTAAACGGGTTAGAACATGTGTTATTCGCACAAACGTAATTCAATGAAACATAATGCTTCCCTCTAAACTCTAAAGTATACGATCGCAGAGTATTTCGTGTTGGGATGGTGGGTATGCTTTTGAAACCTTTGTCATATAATTATGACTTGTAACAAGATTTTTGATATACCAAGGTACTTTTGATGTTAACTGTACTTGCTTTGATTTGACCATGGACCAATTACTAAGGGGACTGGCCCTAAGCAACTCGGCCGAGTGGTCGGCCTAGTACTAACATCGACATAAACCGAAGCGAGTAGTTCAACTATTTACCGGTAGATAGAACAATGAAAATGAAAAAACAATGACCACGTTTTTTTTCATACATATATCTAATAAGGGCACCTCTTTCTTTAGTCTTTACTCTGTGGATTTGACACAGAGGGAGACAATACAAAATCCGAAGGTGTTATTTTTTTATGACCTGTAGAGAAATCCATTTCAATATCCGTTAGCACAGTCATCCTATACAGACAACTATTGCATCCTCTGTTTTCAGACGAACTACTTAAAATTTAAACCAAACAGCTACATAAGTGTCTACCAGGCTCGATCGGCCACCGGCTGAAGAGTTTGGTTTGCGATTTGTATATTTATATTCACAAGTAGAATTTGATTTTTGAACGTAGTTAGAAGTAGTTAGTTACAAAGTAGCTAGAGAAATTTCGTCAGAGAACAGAGGCCTATTCCGTGCTCGGATACGGCAGGCTGATGGCGACGCCTACTTCCAGATGTACCTAGCACAGTATGGGTACCTGAGCCCGTCGGTGCGGAACCCATCGAGCGGACATATCATGGATGAAAGCTCGTGGCGGCGCGCAATCGCCGAGTTCCAGAGCTTTGCAGGCCTCAATGCGACAGGTTCGTATTCCTTTAATGTTTCAAGCTAATGTCTTAAGTGCATGTTTCATCTAATTGCAATATACAACATTGTTGTCGGTTAAAAGCCTACATCGGGCGGCTTTCAACCGATAAAAATGTTGTAGGCATATTGCTTTACACCTTTGTTTAGCGTTCATTTATAGAGAAAGCACCTACGTAGTCATGATAACATTTTACACAGATAAGCATTTATATTTCAACATAAAAGAAATAATGTTATTGCTTATGCTGTGTGTGTTCACTGTTTATTAGAGGTCGGCTGTCTTGTATTATCTCTCCAAACGTCAATTTTTATACTGGATTCATGATTCTAATTCAGTCACGAACAATAAAATAAACCCTTTGCTTACATTAAGCGGTAAAGGACCTAAAAGACAAATATTTTCAATGTATTTATTTATTTGCTGATGGCAATTATTTGAGAACGTATTAATAAAACACAAATATTCAGTCAGCCAATGTTACATGAAGGTTCCACCACAGACTGGTAACACAGACTTGGTTACACCGACCTCAAACATTCACGGACCATTTAACTTTGATGAAAAGACATTCATTGTGGTCAGTGAAAGCTGAAATTATTTATTATAATGTCGTAGGTAATGCTGGCATTATTGCGTCAATAGCGCGTAATATAATTAAAACAGATTGGTTTCGGTATTTGTAACTAACCACAAAGACAAATTTGACCTAATAAAAAAACCCGGCTAAGTGCGTATCGGGCCACGCAAAACATAAGGGTTCCATTTCAATAACGAATACTTGTTTTTGGCTACCTAAGATTTAAGATTGTTTGGCGTGTTTGATGAGTTTCAAGATCAGGCGATTTTTTGCGAATTTATACAGTAATAATTTAGTTAGAGATAATTCATTAAAAAAACAAAAAAATATTCGTGATCGTCCCTGACCTTAATACGTTCCTATTAATATATTTTTTATCAACCAATTAAAATTGTTTTCAAGATGTGACTTGAATATCAACATCACAATAGACATTTCGAATTAAAATAGCATCCGTTTTTTATGGAAACCCTTGAACTATTAAACGGTAGCTAGTTAAGTTTCCACCGTCTACAATCTTATAGCCTTGGGCAGTTCTCATCACAGTTATTACAATCACACACATCTATCTACGGAGCAATTTGTTAGTCTGTGCGATATCCACAGCCAAGTATTAAGCACGGTGGAATTATGTGGGCAGAACTCAACTCGTCTCAACACGCGTACGTGCCTTGACACGAGAAGTAGTTTATTGGTCTTGACGACTACAGGCAGTCTTGTTATGTAAGCAAATAACGCAGAGACGCCACGTAAATACATAATTCATTATCGGTCACTGCACGAGTTCGGATGAGCTGAGCTTGTCACAATCACAGCACCTCATGATTCGTTCAAGATAATTATTGCATTTGGTTCTAATGCGATTTACGTCACATTGACGCCAATTCTGTCGGTACAAAACTATTCTAGGCAAGACTAAAATATAAACGAAGTAGTAGGGATTCACCGGTTCTAGCTCACGGCCAAA